>CANYBF010609789.1:0-20813 GCA_948192965.1 Dalechampia spathulata
ATCGTCTCTGCAACGATCATGGGAAAAGGAGTTTAGCCTTGCATCATTTGGTCCACCAGAGGCTCAATTAGCTAATCTCCATGATTGGATGGATTGACAAATAGGAATTGTGCCAACAATCCAAATCCTGCTATTCTCAACCATGAGAAAGTGCCTACAAACTTTTGGCCACATAGCCGGAAAACAATAGCAAGATCTACATGGCCATCTGTAATCAAAAGCGGCCTTGTCTCAATCGACTAATATCAAAAGCCCTAATAAGATGTGGGAATGCCTCTCCAATAGGCACCGACACTATTAGCATCGCCATCATGCTACAGGAAACTCTGAGGATAGCAGCAAACTCCTCATACAGCAGGCACAACTCAACGTGTCTAAACCAGAAAACATGGGTCACTAGATCCTAAAATTGCATAGCAGCATGTAAGAAGGCATTATTGATTGAGACTTGCTGAAAGGTCCTTAAGTATTAGAGTCTGGTCTCTCCTAATCGACTCCACTCATCGTTGCCCCAACGGCGAGAAAGAGCATAAAAAGTAAATAGTGATTGCTGAGTCATTGTATATCTAGTTTCTTCACAGACGAATAAAGAAATTATGTTTTGGCAATGAAACATAAAGCATGAGATATTTATAGCAACAAGCAACTTTGGATTCCACTAATAAATCCAAAAGATACACAGTTCAAGCTTTTGGCTATTTTTAAAGTCGTACACCATAACCCTAGTGTACTAGGCCCATATGCTAGACTGTAACGTACTGTCTTATTATTCTAATATAGAAACTATAGAGTTCTGACATTATGTATATGGAATCAAACATCATGTCTTCTCTAAGCATCATCTTCATTGGAGTGGTCATCGTCAGGACTGAGACTATCCAGGACCTTTATGTTGCATCACTCTAGATGCGCTGTCAGCCGGGTGATCTCTCATCCTATCTGCTCTGTCATTTGGGCATAACAGTCCTGCTCCTCCTACTTCAAATGCCTACTCATCTACAAACAAGAGCATATAGGCATATAAGTCATGCATCCATGCATTTCCATGCACTCGCATTTATAATAGGGACTCACTTGAACAGTTAGCATCTCAGAGGTGTGATAGCAGCGCAACCCTGTCAAAAATCTCGAGGCATCAGCCATGGCATCCTTAGGTACCTGCATAGGTCAAATGCATGTAAGAGCACTAAAGTCAAAGCAAATACAAAATACATGCACTCACATAGGTAGTGTTCAATGGATCTTGGTGGAGACACACCAGGTTGAGTTTCACGAGATCTCTTCAAGACACTGGCACCCCAAGAACTACAAATAGCAGATGAACCATGGTGCCTACCTTGGCCTCTATTAATATCATATTTGACTCTGGTCCCACTGGCTCTGACATGCTAACCTCTGCATGTGGAAAGCTCTACAGGCCCCAATAACCTTAGTTGAATAAAACTAGGGTAGTCCACTGGTGAATCCGATAAATGCTCTCGTCCAGTGATGCCAATCAACCCAGTAATCACCTCTGGGTTAATGTCGGTGCAAGATGCCTAGAACATCACATGTGGTGGTGCAGCAGGCTCCATACAGCTCTCTGGTCCCAGTTGCCAGTCAATCACGTTCTCCCCCAAATAAAAAAGTCTACCCTCAGGATTTTCCAACAACATATGCTGCTCATCTTTGCGTGTCGAGTTAGTCCAATATTCCGACAAAGGAAACATGTTGCTCCAAGGATAGGGGCGCACCTATTCTGAAAATGATGAGAAAATAAAAACCTACTCAGGTATTTCTTGAACCAGTTCAATACAATTTAATATTAATTAAATTGTTTCTTCTTGCCTGATCCTAAGTCAAATCGTTGAGATACTCTCTCAACTCATCCATCATATAGTCAAACCTTTACCTTGGTACACTACACGTCTGCATGTGTGGGAAACCAAGCGGTACCCCATATGTAATCTCGGGTTCTGGCAGCAGTCCAAACTCATATGCCATGATCTGCAAGATCAATATACATAGTTAGTAAGACTTGAGCAAATATCAGAATTAAAATCAACAGAATTCTGCTTACCTCTATAACTTGCCAGTAGCCAATAAAATGATCTCTGCATAGCCTACTGCAGAGGTCTAATCCTTTCATCAGATGAGCTAGACCAGTGCTACCCCAAGCAAATCTCTCAATGATACTCAGATCATGGAGAGTCCACAGCACAGACATATGTACGCTATTCTTGGTATCATTGAATAGAGTACACCCCAGCATATACAGTAGAAAGCTGCGGGTATACTGATCTACAGAGATTGTCCGACCAAGCATCTCTGCCAACAATGCTTCCCTGAGATAGTCATATGATATGCTATGTCTACCCCTCATACTAGATGACACACTAAACAAATCAAAGATTGTTCTATATGCCTAACACGGCGATGTCAATCTAGCATCAAATTGTATAGGCAGTCCTACGCACTCCAGCCCGGTGATTCCATAAAAATCCCAGGGGTAATTGCAATTTCCCCCACCGGTAAATGGAAGATATATATGGAATCCATCCACTACTCAATCATGGCTGTAATGATGAACTAGTTGCATCTCTTCTCTACACCAGTAAAACAGGAGATATATATACCAAACTAGCTCTTGTCCACTCTGACACGAATCTCCCAAGGTAGTTGGGAGTACCACTCAAAAATCCCTTGAATGCTATCAGTGTCGATGACCGTTCACTCCCTCTATAAATTACATAATGCAGGTTAGCTTTCAGACTAAATTTTAGAATACAAACAGTATTTCAAAGGTATAGAGCTCCTCTCTAAAACCTAAAATCTACTTATTCATGCCTATGAATGAGTGAAAATGTGCAATTTCTCAAAAAATAGCAAAAGAATCCACGATTTAGCCTATTTTTCCTAGCTATATGCATAGCACATAGCCCTATATGCGCCATACATAGCTTACATATGGTGCACATAGTGCTATATGTGCCACATATAGCAGAAACCCACTCTGACAAACCCTGATTTCCTTGAAACGCCTCGACCAACACAAGCCAACCTAAGCCTAGCTCTAGCCTAGCACTTAATTCGGGTCAAATACTAGCCTAAACACAAGAAAAATAACCTAGAACTTAATTCCTAAAAACCCACAAAACCAAGCTGAGTTACAAAAAACTCACATTCTCGAGAGGAGCTTGGGACCGATGGGAGTCTATAGTAAAAGTTTCCGCAACTGCATCGCCAAAACGAGCTCTAAAATAGGTGTCACATGTTGTGAGCTTGGTAGAGCATAACTCGAGACAGATTCAGGATCCCAGGGAGTCAGTTGCATCCTATTTCTAGCCATTTTCATAAAAACATTGAGTTTTCGGTTTGGAGTTTAAGAGAAAATTAGTTTTGGAGGGGGAAATAAACTGAATTTTTGGATTTGAGCCTTGAAATATAAAATTTCCAAAACTATATGCACAACATATAGTGGAACGTGCTCCGCATATAGCAATTTTTGCTAACATGCGCCACCCTCAGGGGAGCTTTGCTAATGTGCGCCCAGGTCTCACAAAGATGCACATGAAAAGTTAGGCCTTTGGTAAAAATTTCAGAATTTTTGGAGGTTGTTTGCTCTGCCAAGCCCAATTTTCATGACCCGTAGCATCTGAAAAATCCAGAGAATAGTCAGAATGCAACAGATTGATACTTAAAAATTCAGGTATTTTTCCTAGACCATTTTGATACCAATTTCATTAACAAATTGTTTTTTTCTATATTTAGCAAAGATAAGAAATTGATCTAGCAGACGATTAGAACTAGTCAAACCTTTAACTTTTGGTCAAGTTATTGACCAGATAGTGTTGCATTCTGACAAAAGATCCCAAATGTAGACTTTGGAGATAGACAATACTTATCTAATGGTGCAAGAATAGATCTGACGGTTGATCACCCTGACCCAGCAGATGGTCACCCCTGGTTTCGCAGCTGAACCACAAGATCCAACAGAGATCATAGAATCAAGATTTTGATTCTCAAACCCTATCCATAGGCATCTGAATGTGGACTTCAGATGATTAAACTAGCAAGAAAGCCATTGGTCTCACAATGACCATCAATCAGCCTTGATCAGATAGCCTAAATGTCGGGCCCCTAGTGATAGAATTAGGATTTTTACTAGTCAAAACCGTTGACCAGGAAATATCAAAGACCCAGCAGAGGATTCCAGTGCCATTTTGGAGACATTTGACATTTATTTGATGGCATAAGCATCGACCCAACAGAGATCACAAAACCAAGCCTTTGGATCCCAAATCCTAGCAGTAGGCATCTGGATGTCGATTATAGATGATTTCAAACCTCACACCAAAGCCATCGATCTTGCAAAAGACCTTTGATCAGCATTGGTCATTCTAGCCCAAGCACCGGGCTCCCAATAGGAGAATTGGGTGTCTAAGCCTCAGCATGAGCAGTGGATCAGCATTGATCACCTTTAGCCCAAACATCGGGCTCCCAGTTACAGAATTGGGTTGCAAGCCTCAATGCAAGCACTCTACAAGCCTCAATGTTAGCACTTTGTAAAGCCTCAACGCGAGCACCCCATAAGCCTCAGCATGAGCATCAGGCCTTAACACGAGCATCCATTAGGTACCTTCCTTACTTTTTGTGAAAAGTCATGTTATGATCAGATCTCATTTTTGACGACTTACGCTTGTGTTACCTCAAAATGGTTCTGATCAGGGGGCAAACTATTGACCCTGACTTTTCACCCTTGTGCAATCTCGGGTTCTTGTCGATTCGGCTCGGTATCAATCCTCGAAGTTGACCTAGACTTGCGAACATGTTATTGGACCTTCTATGTGTGTTCTAGACATGCAGAACACTTTATATTTTACTCGAATGAGGCAGAATGCATAAACAGAGCACACTAAGTACATAGCATTATTTACCAGAAAAATTACTTGGTAAGGCCCACATGCAAGGCCCACAGGGCGGGGCCTACATAAATAGGGCATATGATCACATCTCATAATGCCAAATAATTCTTATTTCACATATGAAACGTAATGCATTTTACCCATACAAGACAGAATGCACAAACAAAATGAATTTAGTGCATAGCACTATGTAAGGGAAACAGACGTTTGGTGGGGCCCACTTTTCGGACCAAATCTAGAATACTTTTCATTTCAAAATGTATTAATATGTCAAATGATGCTTATTTGACATACGGCATGCATCCCGTTTTGCTCATGCAAGGCAACGCACACAGAGGCAAAATGCTATATGCGTAGCATGTAGCACTATGTGCTACTCATATAGCATAAAAAGACGTTTGGTCGGGAGCCTTGTCGGGACCAAACTGGATATGAGCCATATTACACAATGCCTTAGGACATAAAATGATGCTTCTATTGCATGGGGTGCACATCCCGATGCAACCACAGTGGGCCCCATACGACAGGGTAAAATGCTATGTACTGTGCATGTAGCACTACATGCTGCGTACATAGGCTATGTGTGGTGCACATAGCACTATGTGTGACACACATAGCCTAAAAATTTTCAAATTCAAATCAAAAATTATAATTTTTCCAAACCCTAATTTTGCTCTATAAATATAGAGCTCGGGGTTCATTAGAGGGGTCCAAAAATTGCTCTAGAAGCAAGCCAAAACTCTGTTAAAATTCTCCTAAAATTGATTAAGCACTTAATTAATTAATTGCTTAGGCTTAGAGACTAATTAACACTAGTTAGGCTCCCTAAGCATGTTTGGAAGCAAGACCTTGAAGAAAAACCCACTACTACAAGGTAAATCTTCATTTTCCTTCCATTTTCCTTAAGATTTTGCTAAAATGTTTCTATTTTTAGCTTGATTTTGTGTTGATTAGCTTCAATCATGTTGGATTTTGATTTCTAAAGCTATTTTATGATCAAAACTATGCAAATCTAGCTTTGATCTGCCGAGATCCGAGCTAAATTTTACATTTTTACAAAAAATCCTTCATTCTGCTACTATTTTTAAGGGTATATGCTGTGCATTTACACCTATGTGTGCCACATGTAGTTCATGTATGGTGCATATAGGCCTATATGATACACATATAGGCCCCAGATTTTAAAGAAAATGCTAATTTTCTCCCATTTTACTTTGGTTTTTCACCCGATCTCGTTCTTTCAGTAACATCAAAGGCCTCTATACGCCTCTAATGTTCTAGATCTACCATATATCTTTTAGATCTACATAATTTTAGCCTTAAAATTATTTTACTTGAGTTGGATGCAAATCCATAGAGTGAAATTCATTTTCAGGCTTCGATCTGCCTAGATCAGGGTTAGATCTCGGGTTTTCACTGAAAAACTTTATTTTCCTTCTACTTTTCTTGCTATGTACGCTACATATACATCTATGTATGCCACACACAGCCTATGTGTGGCACACATAGGTCTATGTGCTGCACACATAGGCCCCAAATTTCATAGAAAATGCCATTTTTTGCCCGTTTGCACTTGGGATTTGATTTTTCTAGCAACATTAGGGGCTTATCCATGCTTCTAGTGCTCTGGATCTATTAAATATTATCTAGATCTAATTAATTTTAGCAGTAAAATTGATTATTCAAGTTAATTGCACAATTACTTGTTTGATTTGCAAAATGGAGGCCGATTCATGCTCAAAATGAGGTACTACCTTCATTAAACTTGCGTATTTTGGTCTGTAGATCATTTTTGTACTGAAAAACTTGATTTTATTGTAGATTGACAATATATGTGTGCTACACCTTCATCTATGTGCACCATACACAGCCTATGTGTTGTGCACATAGGTCTAGATGCGGCGCACGTTCCTTGGAAAATTTCTCAAAAAATCATATTTTCACTCATTTTCAAAATCGGTTTGATTTTTTCAGTAATATTTGATGCTTGACAGTAGCACAAATGTACTGGATCTATCATAAATTAATTACATTTAATTAATTTTGGCCTCAAAATTGATTTTCTATGATTAAATGCCGATTTAACTCGTTAAAAATGTGATTTTTGAAAGGATTGGATTCAAATTGGTTGAGTGGCTATCTACAATTGTTCCAAGTGATGTTAGCACTCCCATTTGATTTTCCATGATCAAAAAAACTAATTTTGTTCAAAATTATTTTTATTTTTATTAATTTTTACAATCTGACTCGTGTAAATTTGCAAGATTTATTGCCAAAAATTACTAGATTTTAACTCTTGGTTCATGCTTTCATATGGCATTGGACTAGTCAAATAAATCTTAAATTCGTTTGCTACTAATGAATTTATTTATATTTATTTTGCATATTTCCATCGTACATTTTTGGCTCGTGCAACCCGAGGCGGAAAAATACCCAAGGAGGAGGGGACGTTACTTAACATCCCAAAAGTGTTGTATGGATGGAGATTTATGTAATAGTATAAGATTATTATTGGTTTATAATAATTAATCCCCTAAAATCTCGTGTATATCCTCTATTTCTTTGATCCCTTTCACCAGCCTCTATATTTCTATTTGTGGATGGTTTATTATGTTTGTCGTAATTTATATGCCATATCATGTCACATGCCATGTCACATGCCACATCACACACTTTTATGCCATGTGATGAAGATGCTATGCCATAACATAATTATCTCATATGCCAATACAAGTCAAATATGCCAACCATCCAATACATGCAAATTTCTATGCTATCTGCCAATATGCCATGCCATGCCATTATGCCATGTTATATCACATGCTACCATGCTAATTCATTATGTCATGATGCCATGTCATATCACATGTCATTATACCATGTCACGCCATATGCCATACCACATACACATCACTATGCCATGTCATGCATATGCTATGCCATTACACACATATATTGCTGTCATATCATGCATATGTCATGTCATTTATCTCACATGTCATGCATATGCCATGTTATTATATTATTATTATGTCATGTCATGTATATGATATGTTATCATATTATGTTATCATGTCACATGTCATTCATATGCCATGTCATCCAAATGTCATATAGCATTATATACCATTCTACGTGCAACCTTGCAATGATAAATCGTATGTTGCATTGTGTGCTTACATATACGCTCGTATGCTTGCCTGCTTAGGATAATTAATTCCAACTATAATGGTAAAATTGATTTTAGAAACTCATAGAAATAGATCTCTACCACCTGAACTCAATCTCTGAAGGGTTTAACTAGCACTTATGTTATGGGTCGGTTGGACTAATCCATAACCATTTGATGGTGACTCCCTTGTGACTCTTTTGAGTTTGTATCATTCCTCGAGATAGCCCTTTAGGAAGTCTGTGCTTTCACTCCAAGTACGGTCCTTGGTCCGTGAGCATTGCAAGCCTCGCTTTGGGCTCCAGCAGAAATCGATGCTCACAGCTGCATAATCCTATTCTTTTATCCTAGTACAAAAATTAAGAGATGTAGCATAACATTGTAGAGGCTGGTGTCAAATCACTGATCTTCATCATCATCACTAGCCTGACCCTCCTTTGAATTGGGGCTAGGAGACTCTGTCATAATGTTATAGCATGCCAGACACTTAGTCAAACGGGTGATGTCAACTATCATCTGTTGTATCATCTAGATATAGACCTCACATAATTCAGCTATGTCATGATAGTATCCCTGCATTGGATAATCATATTGGCATATAAGTCAAGCATACATGAATAGGTTATAAGTACTCATGTGTACTTACGTTACAAGTACTCATGTGTAATTGTAGTATCTCCACGTTATGATGTTAATGTAGCCCAATCAGTAGCTAGGAAATATTTACCCTGGCATCCCTAGGTACTTGAATAGGTCATCAATATCACAATTAGAGTTTAACATGATCAAAAGCATATCAATGAATGAAGAATTACTTATATGAGTGTTATTTGGATAAGTGAATGCAATCTCCTCTCTCTCAGGCACCTAGAACACCACCTCATAGGAGCACTCATCCTTATAATATGACTGCATGTAAGGGTTTTATGGCCATATGAGCTATCCCTCAATGAAAGCATAAAGGAACCTAAAGCCTAGGGGCACCTCAGCACTCACAGCCTTGGCCTTTAGTGCTACCCTGGATGTCGTATTCCACACCCTCTTAAGGGAACCTCTCCCTATAGAGCTCCTAGCTATGGTAGAACAGAACAGCAAGATCCTCTCTTTTTACCAAAAGTAGCTGGCCAACGTTAAGATTTGTTAACCCTAGTACTTTGTACTTGAGATGATGCTTGGGGTACTTGATCAACATATATCATTTATCTCTATGTGTCGATGCCTTGACATATCTAGGAAGAGGTATACCATGCTATGGATCAAGATGGATTTGCATTTATCCAAACAATAGCAATCAATATTAATGATGCCTCCATAGGTATATTCTAAGCCAGTTCCATTCAGTTTTTTTCTAACAAAATTGTCTTATTCTTACTTGATCCCAGGTCAAATTATTGAGAATCTGAACCTCTAAATACGCAATAGAGTTGCCTAAACTCTAAATATTTATGATAGCATGTAGTAGAATATACTCCATACATCATAAAAAGTGTTGACATGCACCAGGCATGGAGGAGCTCTGCCAATATGCACCATACTCCTATGAAGATGCACTCATTAAACTCAGCTTGCAATAGAAATTTCATAGTTTTAAGAGATCATTTTCCCAATGAATCCAATTTTCATGACTCGTAGTATCTGAAAAATTTGAAAAATTGATCAGAATTTAGTAAATTGATACTAAAAAATCCAGGTATTTTCTCTGAACCATTTTAATTCCAATTTCACTGATAAATTACTTTTCTATGTTTGTCATATATAGGAAATTGATCTTATAGATGATCAGTCTTAGTCAAACCATTGACGACTGGTCAAACTATTGACCAGAAAGTGTCAAACTTTGATAATGAGTCTTAAAGGCTTTTTTTAGAGATATCATACATATATTTGTTGGTGCAAGAATCGATCTAACAATTGACCACTATACAACCCATAGTTATTTGACTTCAATCAGAAAGGTGATCATCTAGGTTTCATAGTTGACCACTTGATCCACCAACAATCATAATATCAAGCATTTGATTTTTAAACCCTAGCAATAGCCATTTGAACTCAGATTTTAGATTATTTTGAACCTTGTAGTAAAGCCATCAGTCCTGTAGATGACCACTGATCATCATTGTTCGACTCACTTAAGCAACAAGCACCTAGTGGCAAATTGGATTGCAAGCCTCAACATGTGCATCCCGGGATCAACATTGATCACCTCACTCAAGCAATGGGAACCCAGTGGCAGAATTAGGTTGTAAGCCTTAATGTAAGCATCACAAGATGAACATTGATCAATTTGCTCAAGCATCAGGCTCCTAGTAGCAAAATTGGGTCGTAAGCCTCAGCATGAGCACCATATGATCAACATTGATCATTTAGCCTGAGCATCGAGCCTTAATGTCATTATTAGGTTACAAGTTACATTTCCCTTCCCAATGGAGTTCCAAGCCTCAACATGAGCACCATATGATCAACATTGATCATTTAGCCCAAGCACCAAGCTTCCAACACTGGCATTAGGTTATAAGTCTTGATATCCCCAGGGGGTTAACTTTAATCTGCCATAAACTTGCAAGCCTCAACATGAGCATCGTTATTGAGTTATCCCCAACGGATCATATTTTCTTCCTCAGTGAAGTCACAAGCCTCAGCATAAGTGTTTTAATTAAATTCTCTTTAGTGGATTATGATGTTCCCTAAGGAGTAGCAAACCTTATCATAAATATCCTTAATGGATCATCCCTAGTGGATCACATTTTAATAAACCTTAGTTTAGACCTTGAATTTTCACCCATGCACTGCAACTTTGAGTTTTCTTTGATTCAGCTTGGTATAGGTCCTCAATGTCGATCTTGATTTATATACATGCCTTTTGGCCTCCCATAAGTGCTTTGGACATACAGAGTATGTTACATTTTTCTTATGGAAGGTAGAGCATATAACATATATTTTATGCTATGTGAAACACACAGTGCTACATACTGTGCATGTTCAGTAGATATACACATAGTGCATAACCTTTTCCCATGCAAATCTAATATGCTCCATATGTCACCATGTATTTATGGTATATTTGATGCTTATTGGGCATAGGGTATACATCCCAATGTGCCCCTATTGGCTGGCGTACATAGGTGGATTTTGCTACATATTGTGCATATAACCTTTTTCTAGGCTATATGCTATGCATATAGCACTATATACTATGCATATAACACTATATGTTATACACATCCAATGTAATTTTATAGAATCCCATATTATTAGCTTTCTTTTGGTAGCTAATGACCCTCACCTATAAATATAAGTCATGTTTATGAGGAAAATAGTTTGAAAATTAATGAATTGCATCCAAACTCTATCAAATTAAGCACTCACTTAATTAAGAACTTAATTAAGTTGTTAATTAGGATTAGAGACTAATTAATCATACTTTAAATCCTTAATCATATTTTGGAATCAAGTTTTAGAAGCTAATCTTTTGATGAGTGTGGAATGCCTCTTTCCTTCTCATTTTCTCTTGATTTTGTTACGGGTTTATGATTTTTACTTCATCTTACATTGATTGGCTTCAATCATGAATGTAACAGTAGCATTCATAACTCTCCTGTAGCTTGAATGATCTATGACAGTCATATATTTATTGAGATTTATGATTTGATTTGTATTTTTACCTAAAAATTCAACTTGCTTTGATTTTTGCATGTTATGTACTACACACAACCCTCTATATGTGTCATACATAGCCTATATATGGCACACATTATGCTATGTGCAGCATATATAGTTGCCAGTTTTCCTAGATTTTCATGATTTTTATTTGTTTTCACTTGATTTCACTCATTTTTGGATGCTTATTGAAGTTTTCAATAGCATTAGTGCTTTTACAGTAACCCTAATGATTTGAATTCATCATACATTGATCTAACATGATTAATTATTACAATTGATGTGATTGGTTTGGATTGGATGTGTTTTCCATCTCTATTTGATACTTGAATGATGTTAGAGTCCTCCAATTTCATTATGCCACGATCAATTTGTGTTGGTTTTACTATTAAATCAATTAATTCTCTTATTTTCTCAACTAAATATCATTTAATTTTGTTTTAATTGCCACTTGACATGTTTTCCTAATTAGATGTTATTTCATTTTTAAGTGATGTCATAAGTGACCTTAAAATCTTCCAATTATGCTTCTAATCAATTTTGCCTAATATTAATTATTTTTCATGATTTTCACAATTTGACTTATATTTATTCATGAATTTTCATGAGTGTTACCATTACATTCATCAAACTTTTTTCCTTAATTCATGCTTTGATATTGCATCGAATTGGTCATTCGTGTCCTATATCTTGTTTACTGCCTAACATTTATTTATTTATTTGCATTTTTCATTTATGCTTTTTTGGTTTGTATTGCCCGAAGCTATTTTTTCCTAAGTGGAAAAGATATTGCTTAATGTCTTAGATTTTTGTATTATCAAAGTTATTTTGTAATATAACAGACTTTTATTTTATTTATTTCTTCCCTCGATATGTATGAATTAGCTCTATTTCATCATGTATTCGCCCTATCTTTCTTGACCCCTTTCTTTGAGCCATTATTAATTTTCATTTGTGCTGGTATGCTTGTTTTATCATTATTACATGATGTATGATATGCCATGCCATGCCTATGTCATTTCATCTTTATATATCATGCTTATGCTATGTCATCTTTATATACCATGCCTATGCCATATCATCTTCCCATGGCATGTCTATGCTATGTCATTCTTTTACATGTTATGCATATGCCATGTCATCTTTATATATCATGCCTATACCATGTCATCTTTTACATGTCATGCCTATGCTATATCATCTTCACATGTCATACCTATGCCATGTCATCTTTACATGTCATGCCTATGCCATGTCATCTTTTACATATCATGCCTATGTCTTGTCATCTTTTACATATCATGCCTATGCCATGTCATCTTTTACATGTCATGCCTATACCATGTCATCTCTCACCTGTCATGCCTAAGTCATGCTTAGGTCATGTTATTTCTCATATGCTATACATATACTGTATTCCATTTGCCATGATTGATATATCATATTTACCATTCCATATCTACTATAATTGCTACCATGCTATATTACATTGTGTTCTTATTTCATGCTTATGAATGCTTACCTGCCTAGGGTAATTAACTTAATTAAAATGGTAAAATCAAACTTGAAACTTTGAGGGACTAGATCTTCACAACCCAAAACCATCTTTGAAGTGTTTGACTCAGCACTCATGTTATGGATTAGTTGAACCAAATCTGAAACCATCTGGTGGTGAATCTATCTTATGAATCTTTTAAGTTCATCTTATTCATCAAGGTAGCCCTTCAAGAAGACTGCAATTTCACTCCAAGTAGGCCCTAGTCCATGTGTTGCAAGCCTCACTCTAGGTCACGGTGAAAGCCCAACCCATAGTGGCGACTCCATTGAGGACCTATAGCGAAAGAGTGGTGGTATTGAAATCTTAGAGTTTCATAGAAATTTTCCCATTCTAGTCAGGTTGGTTGTATTGCATATAACGTACACAGTTTGTGTCTACACACCACCATTTATCTTGTGTCAAATTAGTGATTATGGGTGAGTGAGTACCTTGGACTCCATTCAACTCCTTGGGAAAGCAAGTCTGCCTTCACCACTCACTACCTTATACTGAGGACTATTGATGATTCCTTGAACGGATAGACACTAGGTATAGTCTTATATTGATGATTCCATTCAGTTAGATAAGTTATGGATAACATGACGGGGGACCTTAGCCTGTTATTACTGAACTAACACCCATATAGCTAACCATAGCAACATTCCAAAACTAGGACTATTTATTTCCATTCTATATGGATCTATGCCCTATCATGTTAGTGGATTTGCTTGAATTTGACCATTTTTCCCACCTCGTATTGCTCTATTAAGAGTCAAATTCCTTTCATGATTCTATGTTGGTTGCATAAGCTCATGCCTATTCCATTGACCTTCTCTTATCATAGCAATATGATCATGTTACCTTGATTTGCTAAGAATTAGAATCCTTTCATGATTTTATATTGGTTGGATACTGAATTTAAGACAGAGATGGTGGTTAGAGCTAATTAAAGACTACGACTGCATTATTGATTATCATTCAAGAAAGGTTGATCAGGTAGCAAATGCTTTAAGTAGAAAGTCATTTTCAAGTTTACAATAGTCATCGATGATGCTCGTTCATGAAGTTAAACAGTTGAATATTATTCTTACTATACTGCTAGATTATATTATCGCTAGTCTATAGTTACAAGCAAAGCCAGAATTGACTGATCAAATTAAAGAATGTGCGAGAAACAATAAAGAGTATCAAAAATAGTTCCAAGTTTTCTCATCACCCGGGAAGTACAAAGATGCATAGAGACTTGAAGTAGTATTATTGGTGGATTAGAATGAAGAATGACATACAAGAATATGTAGCTAAGTGTATAGTATGTCAATGAGTCAAGGCAAAGCAACAGGTACCTAAAGGTTTGCTTAATCCATTGCATACACCAGAGTGGAAATAAGATCGAGTCACGATGGATTTTGCAACAAGATTACCTATGACTAGAGCTAAACATGATTTTGTATGGGTTATAGTGGATCAATTAATAAAGATAACATATTTTATACCTATTCGGATAGATTATAGTTTAAAGAGGTTAGCATTATTGTATACTGATTAGATTGTATGATTACATAGGATTCCATCATCAATTGTATCTGATAGAGATCCTCACTTCATATCATGATTTTATGTGAGTTTTTAGAAGGCATTGCGCACTAATGTACATTTTAGTACTACTTTTCACCCATAGACCAAGGGTTAATTGGAGAGAATTATACAAATCTTGGAAGATATGTTACGAACTTATGTATTAGAATGGGAAGGCAACTGGGATAGGTATTTACCACTGATTGAGTTTGCATATAACAATAGTTATTAGTCTAACATATATATGGCCTCATATGAAGCTTTATATGGTAGAAAGTGCAGAACTCCTTTACATTGGGATGAATTTGGTGAGCAAAGATTAGTTGGACACGAGTTGGTGCAATAAGCAGAAGAACAGGTAAAATTGATCAATAGTCGATTAAAAGCTACTTCTGATAGGTAAAAATATTATGTTGATTAAAAAAGAAGAGATATTGGATATAAAGTTGGAGATAAGGTATTTTTCAAGGTATGACCATGGAAAAGAATAACGAGATTTGGGCAGAAAGGTAAACCAAGTCCTCGATTTATTAGGCCATATGAGATTTTAGAGAGAGTGGAACCGTTGGTTTACAAGTTAGCTTTACCGCCAAAATTGGACAGAATTCATAATGTTTTCCATGTATTGATATTGAGGAGGTATAAGTCAGACCCATCTCATATGATATTGGTAGAAAGCATTGAAGTACAACTTGACTTGTCATATAGTGAAGAACTAGTAAAGATATTGGCTAAAGAGGTAAAAGAGTTGGAAATAAATGTATTTGTTTAGTAAAAGTATTATGGAATCATCATATGGGATAAGATGCTACCTAGGAATGGGACTCAGTGATACGAGAGCAATACCCTCACCTGTTTCTTATAGCATCATGTTAGAATTTTGGGTCAAAATTCTTTTTTGACGAGGACAGTTATCACATTTGCATTTATAGCATCCTTACGTGTTTACATTTTATGCATGACTTAGAATAATTGAATAAATGATGCACAAAATACATGAATGCATAATGATTTTATGGATTCTTTGATATGGAACATAAGTTACAAATGTGTTATGAATGAATGCAATTCCATTAGATATGAAACTTAGAGAGGAGAGACATGAAATAAAGTAAAAATGTATCTAGGATGCCTCTTTAATATGTTGTTTGTGAATGCTTTAAAGGATATTTAAAAGTGAAATTCATAAGTGAAAAGCAATGTTTAAGCATGATATAAATGTTATATGATGAGAAAGTATATGATAGAATGTAAATTATAAAGCATAAATGAAGTGAGAATTAAAAATAAGTTAAGTTAGAAGTAAGGGTATTTTGGTAATTTCATTTAAAGAGAAGGGTATTCATGTATGCTATGCTTTGTATGGAATGAAAATCATAAGAAATCAATAAATAAAATGAAAAAAGGAATGAAATTAAGGAAGGAACCAACAAGAAGGTGATAAGTGTCACCTTATGATTGGACCTTTCCTTGACTTCATGCAAATTACTTAATTAAAAGATAAATTAAAAGAATTATTAGGAGTGTAAGTTGGGATTTTCCTCTTCTTCCTCCAAACCACTCAAACCACATTTCCTTTCCTTCTTCTTTTCATTTCCAATCTAAATCTTACACTTTTCTAAGGTAAAAACTTATGAATTTTATGTTTTTAATATTATTTTTGGTTAATTCTTCTTGTATATGTTCTTATTCCTTATTGTTAGTGGTTGGAACTTGAGTTCTTATTGATGGAATAATTTGGTTGGAGGTTGAAGATGAGGTTTATGCATGGATTTTGTTGAATTAATGAAGGAAAGATGGAAGGCATACTTAATTTTCTATGTTTGATATATTTTGATGAAGTTTTGCTTATGGAATGTATATGTATGTAAACCCTAGGTGAACTATATGTTAAGGACTCTTATGATGTTGTACTATGTGTGTATGATGTGTATTAAATGAGGAATTATGAAGAAGATGAAGAGAAATGCATGAGAAGTGATTTAGAAATGAGAAAAATGCTTGAAAATATTGGCTGCCTAAATTTTGCACTTATGTAAAATGACCCTTAATTTTTGGTTTTATGCCTTAAATCATTGGATTGTATATAGAAATGATGAATTATGATGTTAGAATGAAAAAAAAAAAAACTTTGAAGGAAATTGGAATGAAATTACAAAAGTTATGTTTAAAATGGTGTCAATAGGGCAGCATGTGTATGCCTTTGTATATGGCTACCTTAAGCAGTATTTTGGTGCATGAATGTTGGAAAACATGATTTGGTAATGTGAGTAACATGTAAAGGTATGTGTATGTGCATTATGGTAAGATTTTAAGGTGATTGAATACCATAAATGAGACATATAAACTAAGTGTATATAACTTACCGAAATCGAATGATATAAAGGTAGATTTAAGAGTTTACAGTAATTGCATTTTTGCCACCTTAATGTTATAGATATGAGATGTATAATATACCATTTGAAATATTTTTGAATCTAGTTTCTAATGGTACTAATCTCATAAATATTTGAAGTCATCTGCATAGTCTAAAAATTCATTTCGTGCTCCAAATATGCTCATTTCGAGTGACATTTAGGTAGAATTTATAGACATTCAGAAATTTGATGTTTGGAGCCTTTAACGATTGAATTTTTGGGTGTATGATATACCATTGGAAAGCTATTTGAGTCTAGTTTTTAATGGTTTATGAATCACTCAATTTGAAGGTGTTCTACGTAGTCAAAATGCTTGTAAAATGAGAATTATTCCGTGAGATAGAATGTGTATAAACTTGAAATGCATGCATGCTTTAGTACCAAAGTAATTCATTATGCAATTTTATTTTAAATCCTTAAATGCATGATCTTATACTTCTATTAAAGGCCATTAAAGAGGTACATATCATAATGTAAATGTGAGGCAATTAGGCATTCCATTATATATCAAAATATAAAGTAATTCAAATTGAAAATGACTAAATGAATAGTAATCCTTAAGCATGTTTTGGTCATTAACATATATAATATCTAAGGCATCTAAACTTAGTATTAAAGTTACTTTAGTAAGAAAACTCAATGTTATACCTACGAATATAGGTATAAAATATAATATTGAGGTTAATATAACATACCTATGTAAATAATCCTAAACCTTATAAATGTGTATCAATATGGCATTTGCATGTCATTACATATAAATATGACATGTGTAGACAATCATCCTTTGAATGTTCCATATGAAATGCTTTGAAAGGAGCACAGATATCAAAAATACCAATAATTTATGACTATCCAGATGTATTCCCAGATGAGTTGCTCGAACTACCACCTGAGAGGGAAGTTAAGTTTGAGATTGAAGTTTTACTGGGGATAGAACCTGTTTCTATTATATCATATAGAATAGCTCCCACAGAATTGAAGGAATTGAAGACTTAATTGTAAGAATTGCTAGACATAGTTTTATCTATCCAACTATATCACCTTGTGGTGCTCGGTATTGTTTGTTAAGAAGAAAGATGGTACTGTGCAGTTATGTATTGATTACACGTAACTTAATAAATTCACAATTAATAATATATATCTACTACCTCGCATCAATGATTTGTTTGATTAGTTGATGGGTGCAATGGTATTTTCAAAGATTAATTTGAGATTAGGTTATCACTAACTTCAGATTAAAGAAAGCAGTATTCCAAAGATAGCCTTTCAGACATGATATGGTCATTATGAATTTTGGTTATGCCATTTGGGTTGATGAATGCACCAACATCATTTATGAATTTGATGAATATGGTATTTAAAGAGTACTTAGATTAGTTTATAGTTGTATTTATTGATGATATTTTGGTATATTCAAAGACTAGAGAAGATCATGATATGCGTTTACATATTGTACAACAGAACATGATAGAGAAATATTTATACAGTAAATTATCAAAATATGAATTTTGGTTAGAGTAAGTAACCTTTTTAGGATATGTGGTATATGTTGAAGGTATTAGAGTTCATCTGAGTAAGATTGAAGCAATTACTAACTGGCCAATTCCTAGAAATGTTAGCAAAGTTTAAAGTTTTCTTAGCTTAGTGGGGTATTATCAAAGATTTATAAAGGGGTTTTCTATAATTGCTATGAAATTGATGACATTGCTATGGAAGGATGTTCCTTTTGTATGGACTGAGAACCATCAAAAGAGTTTTGAATGATTAAAGGAATGTTTGATGCAAGCTCCTGTGTTAACTTTGCCAACCACGGGAAATGAGTATATAATCTATAATGATGCATCATTGAATGGGTTAGGTTGTGTTCTTATTTAAGATCAAAAGGTAATTGCTTACGCATCGAGATAGTTAAAACCTCATGAGAAGAACTATCCCACTCATGATTTAAAGTTAGCTACCATTATGTTTGCATTAAAGGTTTGATGACATTACTTATAAGGTGAGAAATGCTATATTTATACCGATCATAAGAGTTTGAAGTATTTGGGTACACAGAAGGAACTGAATTTGAGATAGAGACAGTGGTTAGAGCTAATTAAAGACTATGATTATATTATCGATTATCATCCAGGAAAGGCTAATTAGGTGGCAGATGCTTTGAGTAGAAAGTCATTTACAAGTTTACAATAGTCACCAATGATATTCATTTGTGAAGTTAAACAGTTGAATGCCATTCTTACTATATAACTATATTGTATTATCATTAGTTTACAGGTACAAGCAAAGCCAGAATTGATTGATCTAATTAAAGAATGTATAGGAACCGATGAAGAATATCAGAAATAGTTAAAGAATGTACAAGATAGTGATAGTACTTTATTTACCATAACTAATGATGGTTTGCTGAAACATGGATATTGATTATATATCCCTACTAATGAAGACTTGAAGAAGCAAATTTTAGGAGAAGCTTAAAGTTCCAAATTTTCTTATCACCTAGAAAGTATAAAAATGTATAAAGACTTAAAGTAGTATTATTGGTGGATTGGTATGAAGAATAATATAGCAGAATATGTAGCTAAATGTATGGTATGTCAATGGGTGAAGGCAGAGCATCAAGTACCTACAGGTTTTTTTAATCCATTGCATATACCAGAGTAGAAATGGGATCGAGTCATAATGGATTTGGGAATAAGATTACCTATGACTAAAGCTGAACATGATGTTGTATGGGTTATAGTGGATTGATTAACAAAGATAACACATTTTATACCTGTTCGGATGGATTATAGTTAGAAAGTTTAACATAATCGTATATTGATCAGATTGTATGATTATATGGGATTCCATCATCGATTGTATCTGATAAAGATCTTTACTTCACATCACAATTTTTAGTGAGTTTTCAAAAGGCATTGGGCATTAATGTACATTTTAGGACTATTTTTCACCTATAAACTTGTCACGTCTTCTGGCTGCGTAACATGCTCCCGTCAAATGATTACCAATTCCCATTAAGAAAATTAATAATCATCCAACAAGGGATTCCATACATTCATACTAAGTGCGGAAAATTTTTTTTTTAAATATCGTATAAAAATCTTATATCATAAATCCCTGGTTCTATAAACATTCCTTATTTCATACAAACCATAGTTAGCGTTATATTGATACACACATTATTACAAGTTTATGATATATCCATGTTTGATGTACTGCCAAAGTACTTATTTAAAAACTTGCACGATTATAATCTTTAAGAAGTGCATAAGATAAATTACCACACGGAAGTATATGGTCCTGCTGTTGCCACTAAAGTTTATCTTCCGCAGCTTTGCTAGTTCCTGCGTTTATCAATGGACAAACGCTGAGTATAAAACTCAGTGGTGCTAGTTAAAACATTTAATACAATTCATCAACATATGTGGTTCAAGCAAATTAATTATATTATCTATGCATGGATCATAAATTAAGACTGTCTTAAATTTAATTAACAGAAAAATTCATATGAACATGACTTTATCATTTAAATCATGGATTATACGATATGT
>CANYBF010609931.1:0-20113 GCA_948192965.1 Dalechampia spathulata
TCTAAATTGTTCTACACACCAGAACACACAGAATAAGATACAAGGGCCTATACGCATAATTGGGATTGATACCGGGGACTAAGTCCTAACCGAATCAATAAAAATCCTAAATTATACGATGGTGAAAAGTCAAGGTCAACACTTATTGGTCTTTCACAATCTACCTACATAGATAAGGTAATAAAGAGGCTTAGCATGGATCTTTCAAAGAAGGGTAATATACCCATGGTGCATGGGAAACATCCTTTTAAAGCATTGTGTCCTAAGACACAAGATGAGAAAGATCACATGACTAGAATTCCATATGCATCAACAATTGGATTAATCATGTATGCTATATAATGTACTAGACTAGATGTGGCATTCTCTTTAAGTGTCACAAGTAGGTTCCAATCCAGTTATGGAAAGGAAAACTAGTCAGCTATCAAGAATATCCTTAAGTACTTGCAAAGAACTAAGGATATGTTCTTGGTATATAAAGAAGGAGATTTGCAATTAACTAGGCATACAGATGCTAGTTTCCAATCAGATAAAGATGATTGCAAATCTCAATCAGGTTATGTGTTCATGATGAATGATGGTGTAGTTGTTTAGAAGAGTTTAAAACAAGAGACCATATCAGATTTTATGACGGAGGCAGAGTACATAGCTACATTGGATGCAACAAAGAGGCCGTATGGATAAGGAAGTTCATTCATGAACTTGGTGTAGTTCCTTATAGTGCATAAGTTGTTCCTCTATTATGTGATAATAATGGAGCAATAGCCTAAGCAAAGGAGCTTAGGTCTCACCATAAGAGTAAACATGTACTCAGGAGATACCATTTGATTAGGGAGATCAATTGTAGAGGAGAAGTAAAGGTTAACAAAGTTCCCACAGAGTAGAACGTGGCAGACCCTCTCACTAAGACATTGACATAGAGCAAGCATGACATATATGTAACTTCCATGAGATTGAATTTTATGTATGATTGGCTCTAGCGCAAGTGGGATTTTGTTAGTGTATGCTCTAGAGCATCATGTTTTATTGTAATTTAGTATTGAACGATTTATCAATAAAAGGCATTTTTCATTATTTAATTTGTTTGAAAGGTTATTAACTAAATAATGAATTCCAAGATATTAGAACAGTACAAAGGAATTCATAAAGAGTTTATGAAATAAGATTCTTATTGTATGCAAATGTTCAATATCTAAATTATCCATAATCAATGTATTAATAAGAATGGATATTATTAATACGGTTAAGATCAACACATGTTATACTTCCTTAAGGGATGATTCTCATTCATCACAATAAAAGTTGTCTAAAGTGAACATGTGGATGAGGAGTTTAGGACTGACTCATTGGAGACCTTACCAGTGAGATTTCATATGGATGATTAATCTATGTCTGTGAAGTATATCTTACTCATATCAGTAGTGCAAGTATCATTAAGACTTGAGATAACAAGGTTATCTTAATTATGGATCACTTTGTTTTGACTCCTATGTTTTATTCCTCCATAGGAGGCATTCATAACTTAGAGGTTGGATATAGTGTGACATAGTTCAAGGTATTTGTTTATAAATAAGGGATTCACCACCCTAGATTAAATGTAGGGGTTTTATCTCATTGATTCATGTAATATTCTTTATTCAATAATCTCTGGCTAGAGTAGAATGCTTATTGATGAATGAGATTCATAAAGGCATTTTGGGAATAAAGATCATGGTACATGAAACATCAAATTTATGGCATGATCTAATACACTTGATTATGCATTGAATTGATATTAATCCATACTCAAACCTAAATGAGATAGTGGATGGTGAAAGAAGTTTATTACATGGAATCTGATATGGAAGGGTTATAGTCAAACTAATGACCTTTTGACATTTGGTTAGTCATGACTTATTCATGTGTGATGAATTAAAAGCAAGTGCACATGATTGTCATGTGCTTTTAGAGGGATTTTAAGTCATGCACATGCAAGTCACATGCCTAAAGCATATGACATGCACATGCATATGACTTAAGTAACCTAAAAGCTAATTAACTTTTATAAGTTATCTGACATAACTTTTAGGTTTACTAGAACAAGGAATTTTGGCTGCCTCCTTCCTCCATTGGTTCCAAGCAATTAGAAGCTCAAGAATAAGAAGATTAATTTAGATTTTTTATAAAAGATCAATAAGAAGAAACCGAATTCATCTTTCTCTGGTATGATTGCTACCATGATGAACCATGTTGTATGCTTTATTCATGCTTATGAATGTTTATCTACCTAGGATAATTAACCTAAATTAAATGGTAAAATCAAACTTAAAACTCTAAGAGAATAGATCTTCACTACCTAAACCCATCTCTGAAGGGTTTGACTTAGCACTCATGTTACGGGTTGATTGAACCAAATCTAAAACCATCTGATGACAACTCTATCTTATGACCTATATTGGATCCATATCATTCCTTAAGGTAGTCCCTCAAGAATATGGCACTTTCGCTCCAAGTAAGTGCTCTGTATCATCTATCATAAGCCTTGCTTTGGCTTATGATGAAAGCCCTACCCATAGTGGCAACTCTATTGGGGTCTTATGATGAAAGAGTGGTAGCTTTGAAATCTTAGAGTTTTATAGTAATTTTCTCATTATAGTCAAGTTAGTTGTATTGTATATTTGCATTTACACACCACCTTTATCCCTACTTAACTCATAGTTATGGGTGAGTGAGTACCTTGGACTCCATTTGACTCCTCGAGAAAGCAAGTATGCAATCACCACTCACTGCCTTATACTAAGGATCATCGATGATTTCTAGAATGGATAGACGATATGTATAATCCTATATCAATGATTCCATTAACTTGGATGGGTTGTGGATAACATGGTAGAAGATCTTAGCCTATTTTACAAGACTAAAGCCTATGTAGCTCACCATAGCAACATTCTAAATATAAGACCCTTTATTTACATACTATGTGGATCTATGCCTTATCATATTAGTAGATTTGCCTAAGTCCAGCCTATTTTCCCATCTAGCATTGCTTTGCTAAGAGTTAGAATTCTGTCATAATTCTATGATGGTTGCATAACCTTATAACTATTTCATTGGAATTCTCTTATCATAGTAATATGATCACCCCAAAATGTTATCAAATTTTCATCATAATCCCTTATATGCTTGGGTAATGATCAATCTTTGCTTGCCTCACATGCTGGGAGTTCTACATCTTAAGTTCCCAATGTAACTCCAGGCTGGCATCCCACCTAGGAGATTTTAGACTAACCAATCTTCATAGAGGTATAAATATGCTAGGGAGTGTTGTTGTGTGCTACATGTTCACTAACCTTGTTGTATTTTTTTATGAAACATGCATACATGCATTTTCATGCAATTTTCTTTAACTAGTTTCTTTTGCAACCATAACATCAGATGTTTCCTAACATAGGTCATGCATACATTCTATGTATCATATCACTTGTAAATTCATATGCATACCCATGCAATCATGCTAACTTTCTTTATCATGTGCAAAAACATATTAGATGTTTCCTAAGAATATTGCATCTCTATTTAAGATTACTTGCTCTATAGTAGATGATGCTTCATTTGCTACTGCACAACATCTGATCAATCAGTCAATGGCCAAGCTCTTGTTTAATAGCTTCAAGACTCTTCTACAATAGTTGATTCAGAAGACTCTAAACCTTGGAGACTTCATCATTCTACCAACTCTCATAAAGGATAAGGGGAAAGTGGTTAACTTGTATGATATTGAGATAAATGATAATGCAGTACTTTCATATGCATGATGTTCATAAATCTAAGAATTTTATGCTAGAATAAAAGATAGAATAGTTGAAGTTCATTATGAAGACCAAAGGGATGGGTTAAGATCTGAACTTTGATGAGTTCTTTGTCAGAGCTAGTAAGAGGTTGCCTACCAAGTTCAAGCTCTTGGATGTTCCCAAGTATAGTGGAGTTGGGGATCTGAAGAACTACTTAAAGACATACACTATGATGATGAGCACTACTGACATGTTAGATGAGCAGATAATTTGACTATTCTTCATCTCATTAGAGGGACCAACATTAGCCTAGTATCATAGTATAAACAAGGCAACCATGGTCGAGTAGAAACCTCTTTAAATTACCTTCTACAAGCAGTATGAGTTCAAATCTCATTTCGATTTGACTCTACTAGATATGGAGATGGTGAAGCAAAAAGCTAATGAGTCTTTCATGGACTACTATAGTCAATGGATTGATAAGGCTATGTTGGTCAGATAAAAGCTATTTGAGTTAGATATGATCAATAAGCTTATTATAGGATTACTGCCACTATATTAGGATAAGCTGAAGTATTAGACATTTTATACCTTCAAACACATTTACTTGGTCGGGCAACGTATCAAGTAAACTGAGGGATTGAAGAAGAGGGAGTCTTCCTTTATCAAATCCAAAACCACTACATACATTGAGACACCACATAAACCTCACCATATAAATGCTTTACAATCACCAAATCCTATACTCTAAAATACTACCTAGTCTCAGAGGTACTTGAATCTTGGGATCCTACTTTCTAAGGTTTTTGAATGCCTTCTTAAAGCCAAGTGCATCAAACCACTAGTGTTAAATTCCTAAAACCACTACATACACTGAGACACCATATAAACCTCATCATATAAATGCTTTACAATCACTAAATCCCATACTCTGAAATACTACTCAGTTTTTGAGGTGCTTGAATCTTGGGATGACACTTTCCAAGATTTTTGGATGCCTTCTTAAAGCCAAGGGCATCAAACCACTAGAGCTAAATTCCCAAACACTACCCCCAACTTCAGTAGACACCAAAACTTACTACCACTACCACCAGCATCATGGTCATATATCATACCCGTGACCTGGTATGACATGCCTCCTGTAGTGTAACTACCAATTTTTATTAATAAAAAATTAATAATTGCCTTACAAGGGATGCTTATCATTAATTCCTTAACCAATTCACAGCAACCATATCATGCATGCATATCATACGCAGAGAATTAAACTTCAACTTATCATCGTAAATCATTCAAGCATGCTATATCTCAACTTTACAGTTCTGATACCCATAAAAACATTATCATATATATATATATATATATATATATATATATATATATCAGAAACATGCAATCAGAGTATAGGTGCAAAGTCACTAATATCTTTACTACTATAGTATAAATCAAAGTGGTAAGTTGCATAAGCCACGGAATAAGAGCTTGTCTAGTAGTCCAAGACCTTTACTAATAAACTGACTTAAGTCTCTGACAGTCACCCTAAATTACCATAATCTCTCATGCCACCAGTGCTTATGTTCATTAATTGACAAACGCTGAGTATAAAACTCAATGGTACTAGTAAAACAATTAACATGTAATATTCATATCATAGCATAAAGTATTTAATTCCATACAATTTTTCACTGAGATGCAAAACTTATTCATATACCATATTACATGTAACTCAATCACATTATTATATGCAAAGCAATTTACATGATATTCATATTGTATTCTCAACATGTATTCCCATTCATTGCCATAACATCTATCAGTGTTTAATCACTACTTCCTGCAAAATCATTCCATCAATGTATATGTTTATGAAAGTGATGGAATATGCCTTTGTCTTTTCATTTGGAATGCATCATGATATGCATTCTCCTCTATTCAAAATCATGAATGCCCAGCATTCTCATATATATATGCATATAGTACTGGTCTGGCCATATACCGCTATCTTTTCAGTATTTTTTGTATCATGGTGTTCCGCTATATTTTTTTGTAACATATTTCCATCTTCCTCTATTTTTATTGAGCTCCCCTTTCCTCACCATTCACTCATTTTCTTCCTTCCTAGTCTCTCCAACATGCATGTGGCTCAGTACTCATACCCCTTTTTTTTTGTATGCATGTGTTCTGCTATCTTACAATAACACATTAACATGACCTTACATCACTCATTTTCCTCCTCCCTTATTGCTCCAAGCAATGCATGCCATGTTTAATACAATAATGAATATGATATGTCATATGAATTATTATTTATGCAATCATATATTATAATCAATATTCTACTATTGCACAAAATCTCATAATCATCATCCTTTCTTGTTAAAGGACTTAATTCAAACCATAATCACATATTAATATTAAGGTAAATAATTTAGCTTACCCGTCGATTCATTTTAAATGAATCAACCTATTAATAGCACAAATAGCACATTGAAAGAAGGAAAAATAGGTTGTTTTGTTAAGTTTGAGGTGAAGAATGAAAGAAAGTATGGAGAGGAAAGAAAATGCCAAATTGAATGAAGGGAAAATGGGCTGTTTTGTTAAGTTTCAGTTTTATATATGACTAAGCATTAATTCTATGTGCTAAGCTTCATTTTGACATGCAAAGTACCCCTCCTACAAGCCTTCATATGTTGACACCTCACTCTCCCATAATTACAACACATTTATGGTAATCATTACATATAATCATAAGGATGACTAATCATCCTTACCATGCACACACTTACACTAAATCCTTTTTATTATGCTTTATACGCAATGAACAATGTAGAACCATATTTTTATTTGTATATTCCTTGTATTAATTAACATTATTTAATTTATTTATAATTTAAGCACATAAATTATTTAATAAAATTTCATAATCACATAATCAACAAATATATATACATGTATACATGCCTAATTAAATTATATTTTCTATACATATGATTCAATTAAATTACTACTCATATAAATAATTATATATCACATAATCAATTTGGCATATAATTCATGCATAAATTCCTATTAAATTCTTTAGCACATCAATAAATAATCATCAACATACCTAAGTAAGAACATATCATGCATTCAAATAATCAAGCAAAATAATCAATGTATAATTCTAAGTGTGTGTCGTGAGGATGTGACAACTCTCTCCCCCTAAATTAGAATTTTGCCCCTAAAATTCTGACCTAGGTTACTTATAAACAACCATGGTTATTATTGTTTAATCACTGATTCTCTTTTCCAAGTTGCTTCTTGCCCTAAATGGTAATTCCATAATACCTTTACCACCAGAATACTTTTATTTCTCAACTATTTTATTTCTCGTGCCAAAATTCTAATAGGTTCTTCACTATATGATAAATCAGACTGAACTTCTATATTTTCCATTGGTATAACATGAGAAGGATCTTATCTGTATCTCTAAAGCATAGATACATGGAAAACATTATGGATTCTATCCAACTCTGGAAGCAAAGCGAATCTGTAAGCTAATGGTCCAATTCTTTCTAACACTTCATAAGGACCAATAAACCTTAGACTCAACTTTCCTTTCTACCCAAATTATAAAATTCTCTTCCATGGCGACACTTTCAAAAACACTTTATCTCCAACATTATACTCAATATCTTTACGCTTCAAGTCTATATAAGATTTTTATCAATTAGATGTTGCTTTTAACTATTCCTTAATCAATTTCACCTGATCCTCTACCTATTAAACTATATCGGTCCGATCAATTATCGTTCACCAGCTTTATCCCAATATAGTGGAGTCCTACACCATCTACTATATAATTCTTCATAAGCTGCCATCTGTATACTAGATTGGAAACCATTATTGTAAGCAAATTCAATAAGAGGAATGTACTTATCCCAACTACCATTCCATTCCAAAACATAAGGTCTTAACATACCCTCCAATATCTAAATAATTCATTCTAATTGCCCATTTGTCTGAGGATGAAAAGTAGTATTAAAATGTGTTTTGGTACCTATGCCTTTCTAAAAACTCCCCTAAAATCAAGATATAAATTGAGAATCTCTATCCGAGATGATGGATGTAGGTATCCCGTGAAGTCTCACTATTTCCTTGATATACAATTCCACCAAGCATTCCAAACTGTAATCCATGCATACCAGTATAAAATGTGTAGATTTTGTCAATCTGTCAATAATGACCCAAACAGCATCATGTCTACCCAAAGTCAAAGGTAACCTAGTGATAAAATCCATTGTTATCCTATTCTATTTCCACTCTAGAATAGATAACGACCGTAACAACCCTGCTAGAACTTAGTTCTCTACTTTTACCTGTTGACATGTAAGACATCGAGTAACAAACTCTGCTATATCCTTCTTTAAGCCAACCCATTAATAAAATGATCTTAAATCATGATACATTTTAGCACTTTCTAGATGATATGAATATAACATGTTATGAGCTTCCTCAAGAATCTACCTTTGCAACTCTTCATCAGTTGGAATATACAACCAATCCTTATACCTCAGTAATCCATCATCATCCAAAAGAAAAGTAGTTTGGATACCCTGCTATACTTTCTCCAGTTGCTTCTAATATTCTGCATCTCCTTGAGCAACTTCTCTAACATGATCAATCAATATAGGCTTAATCTATAATTGAAGCTCGATTAAGATACAATCTGGTTGCACTGTCAGGATGGCATTCATCTGTTGAATCTCCTTTACCAAATTCATGGTAGATTGATGCAAACTAGCAAAAGTCGTTCTACTCAAAGCATCAGCAACCACATTTGCTTTTCCTAGGTGATAATTGATCAAATAGTCATAATCCTTACTGAGTTCTATCCACCTTCTCTGTCTCAAATTAAGCTCTTTCTGCTTCCCCAAATACTTAAGACTCTTATGATTATTGTAGATGTAATACTTCTCACCACAAAGATAATGATGCCAAATTTTCAATACAAAAACTATAGTAGCCAATTCCAAATCATGAGTAGGATAATTACACTCATGTGGCTTAAGCTATCAAATAGCATAAGCTATCACCTTCCATTCTTGCATTAAAACACACCCCAATCTATTAAGTAAAGCATCACTGAAGACAACATACTCTTTACTTGGTACAAGTAGAGTTAACACTAGTACCTAGGTCAAACATTGCTTCAACCGATCAAAACTCTTATGGCACTCCTCAACCCACTTAAATGACACATCCTTCCATAAAAGTGTAGTCAAAGGTGTAGCAATTATAGAAAAACCTCTCATAAACTGCATGTAATACCCTGCTAATCCTAGAAACTATGTATCTCTGTAAAAGACTTTAGACACGGCCAACTCATAATTGCTTATATTTTAATAGGATCAACTGTAACACCTTTCACTGAAATAACATGTCCAAGAAAATAAACTCGATCTAACCAAAATGCACATTTTGATAATTTACTGTATAACTGCTTCTCCCTCATCAACTGTAATACTAGACGTAAATGTCAATCATGCTCCATCTAATCTTGAGAGTAAATTAGTATATCATCAATGAAAATCATAACAAACTGATCGAGATACTCCTTGAAAATCGTATTCATCAAAGCCATGAATGCTCCTGATGCATTAGTCAATCCGAAAGGCATAACTAAGAACTCGTAATGCCTATACCTTATACCAAAAGTAGTCTTTGGAATACTATCCTCTTTCACTCTTAACTGATGGTAACCAGATCTCAAATCAATCTTAGAGCACATTATTGCTCCTTTCAACTGATCAAACAAATTATCAATATGGGGTAAAGGATAACGATTCTTGATAGTCACTTTATTCAACTATCGATAATCAATACACATCCGCATCGATCCATCCTTCTTCTTTACAAACAGTACTGGTGCACCCCAAGGAGAAACACTAGGTCAAATAAACCCCTTATCTACCAACTCTTACAATTGTTGCTTTAATTCTTTCAATTCTATAGGAGCCATACGATATGGTGTCACTGATATTGGTTTAGTTCCAGAAAAAATCTCAATCTTAAATTTAACTTCTTTAATTAGAGGTAATCCTGGTAATTCATCTGAAAATGTATCTGAAAAATCACATACTGTTGGAATCTCTTTCAGTGATATTTCTTGATGGTAAGTATCAATAACATGTGCCAACATAGCTTCATATCCCTGTTTAATCAATTTCTGAGCCACCATTGCTGAAATCAAATAGCATGCCTTAGCCAACTTGATACCCTAAACATAAACTACCTTGTAATCTGGATGCTGAAACATAATAGTTTTCCTTCTACAATCCATAACTGCCTGGTAATTAGATAACCAATCCATCCCTAAAATAACATCATATTCTATGAATGGCATCTTAATCAAATCCGTAGGGAAAACCATTTATTGCAATACCAGCGGACACAATCGATAAACTTTGTTCACAATGGCATCTTTTCCTAAAAGACTAGATACTACCATATCATACCCCAAACTCTCACTTGTGATGTCTAATGAGCGTGCAATTCTAGTGTTTATATATGAATGACTTGGTCCAGGGTCAAACAATATATACACCTCATAGTCAAAGATATGGAAATTACCAATTATGATATCCGCATTCTGAAGATCTTCCCCCTGTTGTAGATTATAGACCCATGCTAAAGCTGCCCTTATCTAATTCACTGATCCCTAACTAACTAACCTACCATTATTGCCTCGACCTCTACCTCTACCTCTACCTCGACTATCCTCACCCGTTGGCGATACCTCAGTGGTTGGTCAGATTACAAGATTCTGCTGGTATGATCCTCCCTCAGCTACGGTATGAACTAGTATTACTCTATGATTGGAACATTCTCGAGAAAAATGTTTGGATCCACCACATTGATAATATAATTTGGTTCCCACTCTGCAAGCTTCTAGATGATATCTTCCATATGTAGGACATGGTGGAAATCTAGTGTCAAAATTGTTGCGTCTAACAATCAGCCCACGCTAAGTTATAGGTGGTACTGGTGGTCTGAATCTGGATCACTGTAGAGTAAATGAGCCTTTGTATCTACCCTTCTTCTATGCACTGGAAGAAGAACTAGAACTCCCAAACTGTTTCCTAATTTTTTTAGCCCTGTTCTCTTCTTCTTCTTACATAGTGCACTTATGACTCAAAGCATTGGCTATCAGAGCTAAAAAGTTACCATAATTAAATTCTTGAACTAGAGATCTAATTCAAGGCATCAATCCCTGCTAAAATATTTGCACCTTTCATGCCCGATAGTCAGAATGTTACCAGTATAGTAAACAAGTCAAGTGAATTCTCACTCATATTCTGCTACTGATAAGTTCCTCTATTTCAAACTCAGGAATTCTTATAGTTTCTGATTAGTATAAGTTGAAACATACTTCTGTCCGAACTCCATTTAAAATTCTTCCCAAGACAACATAGGTGGTTTAGCCAAACCTTATGGAATAGTATTCCACCATTCATAAGCATCATCGTGAAGCAAAGAGATAGCATACTCAATTTTCAATTCATCTTAGCAGTTCAGCTGTCGCATCACTCTTCTGTTAGTTAATGAAAAACATGTTTTATAGCGAAAGATGTAATTTAAAATTTTTAAAACATGTAATTTCATTGGATCTAGCAATTTTATACATAGGAAACATCAAACACAGAGAAGATTATATAAGGAGAGACTGAAAAACTTACTTATAAGCTGATCTCCTTCTTTCTTGTCCTTCTAAAAAGTTATAGCAAACTTTTTAATCCCCAAGGATAGAGGATCTCTAAACTATCCACACAAGTTAAGAGAATGATTAGTAATTAAATTACTAGTTTTGTTTAGAGACTAGTTAAACAAAACATAAAGAGCAATTGATGAAGAATGATAATTGAATTCAGTTTTCTTCTTGATGTTCTATCAAAATCAAATTATTTTCCTTGTTCTTATGCTTTGAAATTCTTGAAAATCAAAAGGAAAAAGAGAGGTAGCTAAAATATGCTTCTATCACTCAATATTTTTTCACCAAAACATAATCATATAACCCTAATTAGGTTTAAGCTATAATAAGTCAAGTCATGTGCATATCACATGCTTTTGGCATATGATTTGCATGTGACTAAATTAAATCTCTTTCCAAAAGCACATGGCAATCATGTGCACTTTCATTTAATTCATCACACATGAATAAGTTATGTGACATTCACATTTTGACCATTAAGTCAATTAATTCCGTCAAAAACCCGTATATACCATGCATGTATAACATGTCATCTTAAATCACTTGTATCTTGAGTTCTACTCATCTGATTTCAGTGATCTTGGTATCAAATTGAAGCTCTTTTCATGATCTTTCTAATAAATATGAAAAATATAGGTTATCTCACAACCATAAAACATTTACATCATCAACATCTATTCATGATTATCATTCCCTTACTTTTAGTGTTTGACCTTTTGAGTTCTTGGCATGTTGGCAATATATGAATCTATTTTCAACTTCATTTAATAACATCATATATAAATCATGAGCAGTGTCTAATCACATATCATGACTACCCAAATATCAAGAGGTCATTAGTTTGACTACAACCCTTCCATATCAGATTCTATGCAATAAACTCCTTCCACCATCCATTATCTCATTTAGGTTTAAGTATGGATTAATGTCAACTCAATGCATAATCAAGTGTGTTAGACCATGCCCTAAATTTGATGTTTCATGTACCATAATCTTGATTCCTAGAATGCCCTTATGAAACTCATTCATTAATAGGCATTGTATTCTGGCCAGAGATTCTTGAATAAAGAATATTACATGAATCAATGAGATAAAACCCTACATTTAATCTAGGATGGTGAATCCTTTATTGATAAATAAATACCTTCAATTACTTTACACTATATCCAACCTCTAAGTTATGAATGCCTCCTCTGGAGGAATAGAAAAATTAAATCCTTGTTCAATAAGAGAAGATATTGAAATAAGGTTCTTATGTAAACTTGGAACAAAATAAAAATTATTAAGTTCTAGCTTTAAACCAGACGCTAAGTGCAAAATATAGGTTCCTACTTCTAATACAGTAACTCGTGCTCTATTAGCAACCCTGATATCAGCATCATTCTTACTTAGCCTCCTCCTACTGACCAGCCCCTACAAATCATAACAAATGTGAGATGCATATCCAGTATCTAATACCCAACTCTTGTTATTAGAAACAGTATTAGAGTTAACTCAATCATAAATATACCTGAAGAAGAAGCTCGATTCTTCTTTATCATCTCCAGGTACTCCTTGCAATTTCTCTTCTAATGCTCATCCTTATTGCAATGGAAGTAAATTCCCTTGGGGGGTTTCTCTATAGCTTTCTTACCCACACCTGCTTTGGTCTTTAGGGCTGGCTTCCTACCTTTCTTCTTAATTATGCCCTTCTTTTTGGTAGGCCTAGAAGAACTAACTACCACTGCTACTTTAGCACTCTTCTTATTAGCTTCCTGAGCATATTTCTATAAATTCATAAGATCAGGGATGGTAGTTTCTCCTTTATTTATTTGATAATCAAGCATAAATTATCCATAACTATCAAGTAGTGACTACATAATAAATCAATAGCAAACTCTAGTTTCAGTTCAAAACCAAGACCCTCCAGCCTCTGTATGTAGCCATGCATATTGATGCCATGAAGGACTGTTGATGACCCCTCTGCCATCTTACACCTAAAGAGTGCCTTTGAGAGCTTAGATCTCTCAGCCCTTTCTTTTTCCTTAAAAAGTGTTTTGAGATAAGTAGCCATATTATAAGAGTTCATAGTCTTGTATTGCTTCTGGAGATCATTCTCCATAGCTCCCAGCATAATGCTGTGGGTCATCTCATCCTCTTACTTAAACTTATTGTAAGCATCTCTAACTTCTTTAAAGGAGTTTACTATAAGCATGCTTGTATAAGCTTGATCCAATCCATGGGCTATCTTTTCACTTTTTAAAACTATTTTGATTTGGCAAATCTAGTCTATATAGTTTGATCCATTTAGTTTATGTTTGAGAATTCCATGGAGATCAAATTTTCTAGACATTTTAGAAAAATTTAGAGAAAAAGAAGAAATAGTATATCATTAAAAACATCATGTATTTTAAAAACATAATAATGTCTTTTATTAGTTTTTATCTCCTATTATTTTATTACAAACTAATAGCCCTCAACTACTAATTCAGGAAGGTTACGCTTTGCCTTCTTTAGTAGGTCAGTATCCAATGACCATTCCCAATCTTAAGTATGCTCAACAAACTAGAACTTAATATCAATAGATAGTCATCTCTCATGTCAATCATATCTCTATATGGCTACTAAATCATTGGGTTATCAACTTCTCTTGATAATTATGTTATCTTAATAACATAATTCCCTAAACCGGTCTATAAAATATTTTACCTTGGGTATACCCAACAAATAAAATATTTTATTTAAATCTAACCCATTTTTTAAAACTTGGATATACCCTATGTTAAACAGGCTTGAGTATGCCCAACAACATGAATGATAAAAAGCTCTCCACCCTTATCTTAAAAAACAGAAGGCCTTAGATTTATATTCCTTTGAGGGATTTATTTCCTTTTATGTCCTTTAAAAACATTTAAGGCGGGTATGTGCAATTGTTGCACCATGCATGGCTCTGGCTCATGCATATTATGGCATGCTCATGCAACTCATATATACATCATTATAAAAATTTATAATATGATGATTATGGACTTCAAAGTCTAAGGTCAAACCTAGGTTATGCATGATTTTACAAACCCCAAAATTTGAAATAATACTATTCTATTACGAATTTTGCCTTGTAGTTCCACTTTTGGTCACACCTTTGCTCCTTTTGCATCCTTTTGTATCTTTTACACCCTATGTAATCTAATTACAAATTTCAATAGTAGAAACCCTAAGTTACATTTGGGGGGAGTAGATGAGAAGAGAAGTACAAAAAGATTTTAAGGAAAGGCATAACTTGCATGCCCTATTTACCAAAAAATAAAATGATGCATATGCTCAATTATATTGAGCTAAGTCCATAATCACTATCATGCCATTCATCCATTATATATTCAAAATAAATAATCTTCTCTTAATATTTCAGTTTTCTATTTTAAAATTCAAACAAATTTTGCCTTTTAAAACAGTGATTAGCCTTGCATTTAAAACATATGGATTACATGTTTTGAACTCTATTTGAATAAATTATTTATTAAATTAAATAATCATCCAATATTACTATATTAATTATTTAATTACACTTTAAATATTAATATATACACTTTAATGTATCTAAAAGATTAAAACACATGAATTAATGAAAAAAATGAGCAATTAATATTGAAAAAGTTAAATATACTAAAATTGGATTTCCTATGCGCATATGAACATGATTTTTACAAAATCATATCCAAATCAAATAAAATTTCATTCAAAATGCTCCATCATCATTTAAACACAATAAATAATTGATTCATTATATGTCCAATAATTAAACATGCAATAATCAACCAAGCACATTAAGAATAACAAAAAAAATCCATTCAGGTTTTCAATAAAAGCATACACAAATCTCATAAAATTTCCACGTATGTATATGGTATTCTTTTATAAAAACCAATTTAATTAAATGGAGAATAAATAGTTAAAATTTAAAATCCAAATTCAAACATTAACCCTTTCAAAATTAAAAATGCTACAAGCTATAATGAGAGTGAAAAACTAAAATCTTATATGTTCTATGCATAAATTGCAAACCAAATCGCTCTGATACCATTATTGGTTAATGAAAAACATGTTTTACAGTGGAAGATGTAATTTAAAATTTTTAAAACATGTGATTTCATTGGATCTAGCAATTCTATACATAGAAAACATCAAACATAGAGAAGATTATATAAGGAGAGACTGAAAAACTTACTTATAAGCCAATTTCCTTCTTTCTTGTCCTTCTGAAAAGTTGTAGCAAACTTTTCAATCCCCAATGAAAGAGGATCTCCAAACTATCCACATAAGTTAAAAAAAATGATTAGTAATTAAATTACTAGTTTTGTTTAGAGATTAGTAAAACAAAACATAAAGAGCAATGGATGAAGAATGATAATTGAATTCAGTTTTCTTCTTGATGTTCTATCAAAACCAAATTGTTTTTCCTTGTTCTTATGCTTTGAAATTCTTGGAAAGTAGAAGGAAAAGAGACATAACCAAAATATGCTTCTAGTACTCAATATGTTTTCACCAAAACATAATCATATAACCCTAATTAGGTTTAGGTTATAATAAGTCAAGTCATGTGCATATCACATACTTCAGGCATATGATTTGCATGTGACTAACTTAAATGTCCTTCCTGAAGCACATGGTAATCATGTGCACTTCCATTTAATTTATCATACATGAATAAGTTATGTGACATTTACATTTTGACCATTAAGTCAATTAATTCCGTTAAAAACCCGTATATACCATGCATGTATAACATATCATCTTAAATCACTTATATCTTGAGTTCTACTCATTAGATTTCAATGATCTTGGTATCAAATCGAAGATCTTTTCATGATTTTTCTAATGAACATGAAAAATCTAGGTCATATTATAACAACAAATAATTTACATCATCAACATCCATTCATGATTATCATTCCCTTACTTTTAGTGTGCGACCTTTTGGGTTCTTAGCATGTTGGCAATATATGAATCTATTATCAACTTCATTTAATAACATCATATGAAAATCATGAATAGTATCTAGTCACACATCATGACTACCTAAATGTCAAGAGGTCATTAGTTTGACTACAACCCTTTCATATCAGATTTTATGCAATAAACTCCTTTCACTATCTACTATCTCATTTAGGTTTGAGTATGGATTAATGTCAACTCAATGCATAATCAAGTGTGTTAGACCATGCCCTAAATTTGATGTTTCATGTATCATAATCTTTATTCCTAAAATGCCTTTATGAAACTCATTCATCAATAGGCATTCTACTCTGGCCAGAGATTCCTAAATAAAGAATATTACATGAATCAATGAGATAAAACCCCTACATTTAATTTGGGGTGGCGAATCCTTTATTGATAAACAAATACCTTCAACTACTTCACATTATATCCAACCTCTAAGTTATGAAAGCCTCCTCTGGAAGAATAAAACATAAGAGTCAAAACATAATGATCTATAATTAAGATAACCTTGTTATCTCAAGTCTTAAGGATACTTGCACTACTGATATGAGTGAGATATATTTCACAGATATAGATCAATTATCCATATGAAACCTCATTGGCAAGGCCTCCAATGAGTCAATCCTCTACTGCTTATCCACATGTTCACTTTAGACAACTATTATCATGATGAATGAGAATCATCCCTAAAGGAAGTATAATATGTGTTAATCTTAATTGCATTAATAATATCCATTTTTATTAATACATTAATTAGGGATAATTTAGATATTGAACATTTGCATACAATAAGAATCTCATTTCATAAACTCTTTATAAATTCCTTTGTACTATTCCAATATCTTGGAATTCATTATTTAGTTAATAACCTTTCAAGTAAACTGAATAATGAATAATGCCTTTTATTAATAAATCATCCAATTACAATAAAACATGATACTCTAGAGCATATATTAACAACCACATCTCCACCACATACGAATCAGTAGTCCCCAAGAAATCTGTAGCCATATAAGTTCTCAGCTTCTTAAAATCACGTTTCTCCCCCTGTTTCTGAATAACCACTACTGGAACTGGTTAGGTTGCCCCTGAATAGTATGAAGAAATTATACAAATTATACTACTATCAGATTTATCCATGTAGCTGCAAGCTGTTCAACCGGTGGTACCCGTTTTGCCTGTTCACTCTATTCCTATTCATTCATAATTCTAACACCTGCTTCTGAAGTACTCGCTTGTGAATTAAAGTTATCTCCACCTTCTTCTCCTATTATCACTACCCTATCTATCATATTGAATACTCTAAAACTTTATATTAACAAAATAATATCGGTCAGCAGTAAATACTAATAGAACTCTTACCCGTGCAACTTCTACTTTGGTAGTAAATTCTACTATAATGCAAGCTAAACTATGGCTCTAATACCAAACTAAATATGTCACACCCATGACCCGGTATGACATGCCTCTTGTAGTGTAACTACCAATTTCCTTTAATAGAAAACCAATAATTACCCTATAAGAGATGCTTATAATTAGTTCGTTAACCAATTCATAACAACCATATCATGCATGCATATCATACACAGAGAATTAAATTTCAACTTATCATCGTAAATCATTCAAGCATGCTATATCTTAACTCTACCATTCTGGTACCAATAAAAATATTATCATATATACATACATACATATATATATATATATATATATATATATATATATATATATATATATATATATATATATATATATATATATATGGGAAACATGCAATCAGAGTATAGGTGCAAAGTCACTAATATCTTTACTGCCATAGTACAAATCAAAGTGGTAAGTTACACGAGCCAGGAATAAGAGCTTGTCTGGTAGTCCAAGACTTCTACTAACGAACTGACTCAACTCTTCTACTACCACCCCAATTCCCATAATGTCTCATGCCACTAGTGCCTACATTCATCAATTGATAAATATTGACTATAAAACTCAGTGGTGCTTGTAAAACAATTAATATGTAATATTCATATCACAGCATAGAGTATTTAATTCCATACAATTTTTCACTGAGATGCAAAACTCATTCATATACCATATTAGATGTAACTCAATCACATCATCATATGCAAAGCAATTCACATGATATTCACATTGTATTTTCAACATGTATTCCCATTCATTCCCATAACATCTGTCAGCATTCAATTGCTACTTCCTGCAAAATCATTCCATCAATGTATATGTATATGTATATGAATATGATGGAATATGCCCTTGTCTTTTCATTTGAAATGCATCATGATATGCATTCCCCTCTATTTTTCCTGTATCATAATCATAATCATGAATGCCTAGCATTCTCATATATATGTGCATATAGTACTAGCCTGGCCATATACCGCTATCTTTTTGGTATTTTTTATATCATGGTGTTCCACTATATTTTTTTTGGTAACACATTTCCATCCTCCTCTATTTTTATTAAGCTCCTCTTTCCTCATCGTTCACTCATTTTCCTCCTTCCTTGTCTCTTCAACATGCATGTGGCTCAGTACTCATACCCTTTTTTTTGGTACGCATGTATTCCACTATCTTTTCGGTAACACATTAACATGACCTTACTATGAGAGTCGGTTTCTGCCGGGGCCCACAGCGAGGCTTGTGAAAGTCACGGACCAGGGACCACACTTGGAGCAAAAGCGCAGTCTTCCTAAGGGGTTCCCTTAGGGAATGATACGGACTTGAAAGAGTCACAAGGGAGTCGCTACCGGATGGTTCCGGATTGGTCCAACCGACCCATAGCATGAGTGCTAGTTAAACCCTTCAAAGATTGGGTTCAGGTGGTGGAGATCTATTCTATGAGTTTGCAAAATCAATTTTACCATTTTAGTTGGGATTAATTGTCCTAAGCAGGCAAGCATACGAGCGTAATTGTAAACACACAGCGCATCATATGAATTAGCATTGCAAGGTTGCACGTAAAATGACATATAAAGCTATATGGCATTTAAATGGCATGGCATATGCATGTCATGTGATATAGCAATAAAAGTAACATGGCATATGCATGTCATGTGAGTATGAATGACATATCATATGCGTGACATGGCGACCTAATATGTAAACACATATTATAGCAAATAATGTATGGCGTTATGCGTTAATGTTTTGGGATTCATTTTAGCGTTGGGCATATAGCGTATACAATGCGTATGTATGGCATATGTATGGCATGGTATTATAGAATGACATACCTTATGCATGGCATGTGAATGATGTATGGCATACCACATGTATGATATGTGTGATGCTATAATACATGACATATGCATGACATGTTATATGTATGACATACCAAATGCATGGCATGTGAGATGGTGCGAGACATGGCATATGTATGACATGGGTAGTACAATATGCTTGTGTCATGTGACCTGACAGGTGAAATGTTCGATTATAACAGGATGAAATGTAGGGCATACCATATGTATGGCATGTGAAATGGATGACATACTATATGTATAGCATGTGAAGTAAATGACATACCATATGCGTGGCATGTGAGATGAATGACATACCGTATGCATGGCATGTAAGATGATGAATGGCATGGCAT
>CANYBF010610355.1:0-11413 GCA_948192965.1 Dalechampia spathulata
TAGGTTTTAATGTTTTCAATCCAAAAACTAATTGAAACAAGCTAGATTCTATGTGTTTTAATCAAATTCAATCCAATTAGAAGCCTAAAGGATGAATGTAATTCGCAGACTTTATCAAATTTGAGAGAAAATGCCAATTCAAAACCCTAACCTTTTGTTCCTTTCCCGCCAAAATAACCAACTTTCAAATTATAACTGACCCCATGAATATACCTGAACGGGTATGACTTAAGAATCAAACGGGTAAGCCATCTTACCCGTTCGGGCAAACTCCCACATACCCGAAAGGGTAAGATACATACCCTAGGCAATGAAAGAGGATACCCAAATGGGTATGATGCCCAAAACATACCCTAAGCAACCTAAACAAACCCTGAACTACACCTGAATGAATCGGGAATGCCCGCAAAGGCAAAGCAATGAAGAAATAGTCTGGCTCATCCCAATCAATCCGAGAGGCTCAAATTTAGGGTGCTACAACAAGCTACATAATTCAATCCTTTAAGAGCAATCTCATTGGATTTGATTTAAGATTTTGTTTTCGTTTCCACTAGTCTTTGAAATGAATTTTATAATTTTGATTACTAATCTAATTCTTTGCTTATGTGGATAGTTTAGAGATCCTTTACGTTGGGTATTAGAAAAGTTTATTACAAGTTTTCTAACAAACAAGGTTGAAGGAGATCGATATTCATGTAAGTTATCTTATGCCATATCCTCTTTAATGTGTTTTGATGAGTGATGATTACATAGATCCATGAAAAAAAAATTTTATAAAAATTTTAAATGTTTCTACTACCTTTTAATCACATTTTTCTCCAACATTTGAATATATCAAGTCTTGAGCTTCTAAATTACAAAATGTTACTTATTGATGATTAATTAATCTTTCTCTACCCTAATGATATTAATCTTCATTCATCAAATGATAAATACTAATTATAAAACTTAGTGGTACGTGTATGATAATTATAATTAAGAATAAATATGTAAATGTATTTTGCAACCACTAAGAACCTAAAAAAGATATTATAATGTGTAAATTTCCTTATACACTTAACAAAACATGGCATTTATATATGAACATATATATAAGGTCTCAACATTTTGATGATTTTTTGTACTTATTATTTATATGTATTATATTATGCTAATAGTATGAATGATATGTCAATGTTCTACATTTCATCATTTATATCATTTACACCCTCATAGAATATTATAACTTATCAAGGAGGGACGATATCAATAACTTTAGAAATAAATATGCCATCATGTACTCATTAAGTAGGATGATATTAACCAACCTAGCAAATAAATATATTATCATATATAGTTTTCAGAAAATAAATATATACTCATTGAGGAATAACTTAATAAAATAAATGTAATCTCATCAAGGAAGGATAATATCAACTAACCTTGAAAATAATCATATCATGACATTTATCAGAACATCCCTCATTATTCCTCTATATGCCATGTCATATGTTTTAATGCATGAATAACTTAGTATTAGTAGCATGATGCATGACCATAATAATTCCATGCCAATCTTAATAATATAAATCCATATGTAATAATAACTTGCAATTATCAAATAATTCAAATCAAATATAAATTCATATTACATTCATATGTAAATAAATTTATTATATGGAATATTAATTCAAGGGATTTTTTTCCTTCTATCTATTATGACAACCAATATAATATTAAGAACAAACATAACATAATCTATATGTCATTCACCTTTGATTAGCCTATATCAATATATCCAACCCACATACTCATTAGGCGTTCATAACTTGTCATAATTAAAAGTGACTAATTTATTAGATAATTCTCATTTCTATCCAAATATAATCACATGTCTAGATAGAATCATTAAATAATTGATATATGATAGCCAAACCATTAACCAATAATTTTATCATATTGCATTTGCTTTAGATAGGCTTTTCATTTACCTGATAATCTCATTTATCAATTTAACAGTGAATAGTTTATAAACATAATCAATGCTAGCTTCATCATTTTGAAATATACTTATAAGTCTCCAACACATCATATATGTGGTAATGTAATCATAGTTTCAAAAGGAAACAACTATCCATGGTGATATAATAAATTTTCATGCTCATTTGAAAATATAACATTAATCTTATAACATTCGTATATAAGTATTTATATAGTTTATTAATAATATTTTTTCTTCAACTTATATTATTTTATATAGTTTATGGATATTGATTATAAACATACCTCAACTTATAGTTGTTATTAAGATGACATCATCAGCATATAATGATTTTATAACATGTAAACAAATCACTAGTCATTTAATTAGCATGGCTTACCTAGTAGTTCTATTTTGTAGTCAATGATTAATAAGCACAAACCTTTTTATCTTACATTCAACCTTCCATTGATGTAGAAGTAGTGGCATTACCTTTATCATTACCTATCTAAATATCATTCATATTCAGAGTAGTTTTCCAAAAAGCATTACATATAATTGTACCATACAACTATTCAATTGCTTAAGTACTGCATTGCCAATTATGCTAGCAAATATTCTTATATGAACATCACCTTTATACTTATATTTATAGTTTTGAACTTAAATCCTTGTATTCCTAAACTCATAGTGTATTTGCCTTTTTCTTTCATGTGGACATGGTATATTTTCAATTCATATGCATTTTCAATATCTATCTATTTAAATTTTTATTAGTTTACACAAGTATTTCATGCACACATGCTTCTATAAGTTTGAACATTAGATATGCCCCCTTTAATACTTATCCAATATACTTAGTAAACAATTTTTAGTATCCTAAGGTTGTGTGCATAATAAGTATTTGACCAATAATCCCATTTGAATACTAAATGTGTTTTGCTTATCCAATCTAACTAAATTATATAATCTTATATATAAAACCTCCTTAGTGGGAAAGTACCATTAATTATCATTCAAATACTTAACAAGTTACATTTTACCTAGTTCTATTTGTTTATGTACACCTCTTTCAAGTTTCTTTTACATAATCCTACACTTAATTAACTCTATTAGCTAAGTTTTGTCCAATATCATTAATTCTACATTTAAGAGCTCATATTAAGAATTTCATTTGGTCAATTCATAAATGAGGTAAGCTCTTAGTTAATGGATTTGGTTAGATGTACTTGTCAATTATTTTTAGTTTTAATAACTTTAACATGTATTTCCTTACAACTCAAGAATGATTCTTTAACCCAATACACCATTGAAATATTATGCCTACTTTAATAATGATTCTTGACCCACAGTCATGTATTTCAACAACTGTTAATTCCATATAGAAGGTACATTTATATTTAGGCATGTAACCAGCCTACATGCATTTTAATTAATAAGATAACTAAGTTCACAAATATCCCAAATTCCAAGCGTGCTTAATTGCTTCATCCTACCTCCTCATTCAATAACATTTGATGATCCCAATAAGTTAAAACACATGAATGTATTTTAACATTGCTTAAATAGCTCATCATATTTATAACATTTATGAGTTCAATATATACTAGTCCTTTCAACCAATTTAGTTATGCAAATTATGATATATAGTACTCCTAAAATAAATCAAAGCACATTCTTATCCATCTCTTTTGCTACTCTTAACATTGACATAATTACATATACAACCTATTCAATAATTTAAGGCAAAGTTATATTAATTAATGTCATATATATATTATCGCACCTGATCGATGAAACATGCTCATGTAGGATATTAATAAAGACCATATTTTTATGATTTATTGATCACTCTACAAAGGATTTGTAAAATTTTAATTAATTTCTTTTCTTTTTTTACATCGACAGAATGTATCTGGCCTATTTTTATCCTAGTTTGTTTAATAACCTATGATTTCAACATTACATGTTGTATAAAATATCCACATAATAAATATGGCATGTCATCTAATAATTTCCTGTATACAAACATTGTTTATAGAATTTAGGAAAGCCATACACAAGGTAGTTTTAGCATCTCTACTGATATACATATAAAATATTTTATTGCATTTGAATGATACAATGATAGTTGCATAAGAAAATATCCACTAGAAATACATTATACTATACAAAATATGATTTAGAGGATCATACAAGTCTCAAAATTTCCTGACTGCATTAGTGCCTCACTAATCCAGACATCTCTTCGAACTACTCTAACCTACATTCATAAAATGATAGACATTGAGTGTAAAACTCAATGGTCTCCAATATTAATTATGCTAAAAATAGAATTCAAGTATTTTGTTATAATTTAATTTAAATAATAAACAAATCAATTAAAGAAGCTTATAATAATTAATCTTAATAAATATAGCAATAATAAAATCATTTTATCAATATTAGATTATTATAATAATAATTAATAAATTTTGATTGCTAATTTTATATATTCATCAATCATCTTGTAAATCAGTTATAATATCACTCTGTTAATCAAATAATAGTAACAATATGCTCAACATCAATTAATGCAAATTTTAAGTTACATTCCTCTTTTTGTGTAAAAGTGATATGTTATATGATAATGAATGCAAATATGTGTTGCATTCCTCTGTTCTCTGTCATTTCTCTATGAATTCACTTTTTTTTATGAATTTATCATTTCTTTATGATCACGTCAATCTCTATCTCTGATTATGCATAATAATTTTTTTCCTAGTATCTCTATATTCTCTGTCTCTATATTATTCAATATATAAATATACCAGTGTCTTCCTTATTTCACTCTTTATATATATTTATATGTATATATATATATATAATTGTGCCTCCTTCATTCCTCTAAAAGATAATACTAATGATTTATGATGCATGATTTTATCGTGAATGAATTCATGTAGTGATCAGCAATAAATTAATAACACTCCAGATATGTCAATATCATAAACCAATGTTAAATAATAATAATTAAATATTCATGATATTTTACGTTACAAAGCTTGAATCATCAAGTCTTTTATTTTACTTGCAATTGTACTTACAGTACAATTTTTATTAGGCACAAACTTATTATTACTTTACCTCTATCTGTACGTGGAATAAGAGTAGTAGTTCCTCTATTTTCCTCACATGTACCTGAGTTTCATAGTATTTAAATTAAAGAAATCATATGATGACATTAGCTATTTACATATACATATGTAATAGATATGTTATTTGTTTAGTGTTGAACCACTTAATAAATTAAATCCTATTATTGGCTTCATAATATTGACCACATTAGGCAAATATATATATATTCGCTAAAATATTTAAGTGAATCATATGTTCTTTAACCCTGTACATTATAACTACTCACATATAGTATTGTCTTTAATAATTGCTTAGTCAATTAACGTGCATGGTCATTAACAATACAATATTGCTTAATTTAACAAATTCTAACATCACATTCATTTTTATGTTGGTGTATTTATTTATATGAGTAGTGTCCCTATCCTTACTTAGTTAGACCATCATTTTTTTATGTTGTAAAGATATCTATTATTTATCTCTTTAACACTTAAAATTTAGTGTGTCATTTCTTGTATATGCTACAGACTATTGCATTATTTTACCAAATAAGAATGTGGCGATGTTATTTTATTTTTTAGAATGATATCTATAAATAAGATATTGATACCTTCACATCAAGATTAATTAAGTTGTTAATTATACATCTTTTATATGTGTATCAATCTCAATGTATTAGATATATATATATACATATATACATACATATATATATATATATATATATATATATATGTATGTATATATGTATCACTTAAATAGTCTTACTTAATAAGTGAAAGTTCCAAATGTAATCAGATCTTATCTTAATGCATTCTAAGCTACTTATTTGATCCACAGGTATTTGAACTAAGTATATTAAGTTAGCTTAGAATTTCAGTCTAATCTTGGCTCAATTGCATTTTTTCAAAGAATTATTAAGATGTTATTGGGAAGTTCAACTAGTTAAGGTGTTTTATGAGGACAATATGGGGATAAATTCCTTGTCTAATGAACCACTCAAGTATAAGCAAGGGTATGATGAGGTTATTGGTGATTCTCATGGGTTAAGTTATTGCCTTTTAGCTATTTATTGATTTTATTAATGGTTTATTAGCTAAATATCATATTTTGATTATGTTTATTTAAAAAATATCAGGTTTTAAAATTTTAAGACTTGTGTCATTTCTAATTAAATATATTTAAAATATTTATCATTCTTATCACATCTGATCACTATCATGATCATTAATTATTGATCCTTTATCATGGATTACTACTAGTTGGTCATTGATAATGTCACATTCAATACATGGATATACTTACGAAAGTTATCCAATAAATAACAAATCTTAACTTAATCACTAAGAAACCGTTAAAGGGTTAGGTAATTATTTTTATAACTTATCACATTCCAAACATTTTAATTTCCACATATTAAATTTTAATCATAAAAATTATATATAGGAATTCATTTATATAAAATAAACATTAATTATTCATATATCTCATTCAACATAATCATCCATTGACCTCTCTTGGTAATCATTAAATAATAGAGAATTCATGTTTAGATTTGAACTGAACTAAACTTTTTTTTTAATAAGTATCATTGAAACATAGTTATTTCTTACCACCTATCAACTCTATGTTTAGGTCTATGATGGTGTTTTGTCACTATCTTTCATATAAGCATATAGCAACACAATCCTGTTTAAGTGCAATCACATGCATACAGCCAAGTTGTTCTAAGTGTTTACTTAATTTACATTTCTAGATAATAAAATTTTAAATTAATTTCTAGATCAATCAAATATATTTTGATCTATGAAATTATTAGATTAAATAATTACTTTAATCTAATAAATAAAATGTATTTTGTAAGATCAATTAAGTACATGCTTTTTATTTATAAAATAATTAGATTCAATGATTATTTTAATATAATAAAATAAAAAATCTTAAACAAATCAAATTATTTAATTTATTATCTAAAATTCAATTATTTTAATAGATAATTAGATAAATGCTATTAAAATAAAAAATAAATAAGATGATAATTATCTTGATAATAATCTAGTAGAAATCAATCACTTAAGAGTGATAAGACAAACATTTCATCTTATCAGACTTCTCCTCATATCACTATAAATAGTGAAGCTGCCCTCATTTAATATATTCAAATGCTAAACAACAAGTAGAAGTTGTGTAAAAGCCAAGACTCAAGGTTCTTCAAATCCTAAAGTCCTCAAGGTGTTCTTTGAGATCCTTAAGTCTTTAATGTGTTCTTCAAGTTCATCCAAGCATTCATTTAGATCATCAAGGAATTCATTAAGTTCACCAATATATTCTTCTCTAAGGTGAAGTTTGATTCAAGATAAAGTCTTTAAAGCCCTTGAAATATGTTATTCTCCAAATCAAGTTCAATTCAAGATCAAGCTTCAAAAAGCCCTTAAATGAAGTTCTTATTTTTAGATTTGAATCAAAGGATTAAAGAATTCTTTATTATAAAAATTTAAAATTAGAGATTGTATCTTTCTTTAAATTAATAAAATTTAACTATTTCTTATTTATAAATTTTATGCATATAAATTTTTAGCATGCTTAATGGGACCAACTCTACCTCTCATCTTCCATTTCAAAGATCAAATTTTTGACACTAATGGTATCCAAGAAGAGTAACTCAACTATACCAAGGAAGCATAATCTTCACCCAAAACTTATGCAAGTTCAAACTCTTATCTTATCACATGGTAGGTTAACTACTAATGATAGTCTCAATAGTATGATGAAAACATTGCCAATCAATGAGTTTTATGAGTAAACAACTATTGTTCAACAAGTAACACCTTCACCAAAACTATTCGTAACAATTAGAGCATCAAAAGAAGTAAGTTCTTCACCATTACTTAAGCTTTATGATAATGAAGGAAGTTAAGATGAGAACTTCACTTCATATTCCTTAAGATTCTTCTCTAAGTAATCTCAATGACATTATATTTATGATAATGAGCAACACTAATTTCTTAGAAGAATAAGACTACAGATAAAAATGATGAAATTTCATATTCGACTAGAATTTGGCAAGTTTAATGAGGAAAGTTGTTGCTAATGGAGGACATAATTCATTAGTATAGTGTGAAGTAATTAAAGGTACTTATATATCAATAAATGATTCATTATCTCAAACTAATTATAAGGATTTATCTCATTGATCATGCAATAATTTGTTATTTAGGATTCTCTAGCCAAAGTAGAATGCATAAGGATGAATGAGATTCATAAGGGTATTTTAGAAATAAAGATCATAGTGCATGAATTATCAAGTTTAGGGCATGATTTAACATTACTTAATCATGCACTAAGTTAACATTAATCCATACTTAAATCTAAAAAAGATAAGGAATGGTGAAAGGAGTTTATTATAATGGTATCTGATATTAAATGGTTAAAGTCAAACTATTGACTTCTTAGCATTTTGGTAGTCATGATATGTGAATAAACACCACTTGTGACTTACGTATAAATATATTAATTAAATAATATTTAATAATATATTTGGTATGTTAAGAATCTAAAACATGACACACTTACAAATAAAGAAATAAGATAAATATGACAGATTTTTGAACTTATATAATAAGTTGTAAAAGGTTTTTTTGTTAGAAGTCTAATTCACATGGATTGAGGAATTGATGTGACTTAAATTATCATATGTCATGCACATGCCAAAGGTCGAATGCAAATCATATGTCAAAGGCATGTGAAAGTCACATGCTAGAGGTCACATGCAAAGCACATATGGCACATGTATGACTTAAGTCATAAGGTCCCATTTACCCCTAGGATTTGACTATAAATATAACATGATAGTCAAATTAAGGCTATCATAATCACTTTCCTCCTCCTTCCTCATACTTGGTTGAATCCTATATTCTCTTTTCTATTCAATTTTTCAAAAGGAAAAATAAAAGGAAAAACCAAAAACGTAAAATTCTTTTTCATCTTGTCATACTAGTACATTGACAAGGTGATTTAATAATGAGTTTACAAGCTTGGTTACAATTTGGTATGGATCAATTTTTGAGGATCATCTAATCTTGGTGACTATTGGTTCATTATAACTTTTATTGAAAGGTTAAATATTCAAGGAGAACAACAAGGTTATGTAAGTGTTACAATTTATTTTTATCATGTATCCTTGTATGATCCATACTTTCACGAGTATTTGATGCTACATCTATGTATGATTTTCTATTAAAATTGAAAATTTTTAATTTTCTTCTGTTGTTCCTAATCATATTAAACCAACAACATTAACCATTAGACTTTAAATAGTAATGCTTACATGCCTTTTTAGGCCCTAATTAATCCTTTAACTTCAATAACTCAATCAAAAACCTTAAACCCTAAATCCAACATTTATAATTGAATAACAACTTAAATATTTTGTTTACTCAAACTAACATATTATCACCAATATTAAAAAAGTCAATGCCTTAAGGTAGTATAAAAATTTAGCAACCCCCAATTACTTCTTTTTATGTTTTAAAAGACAAAAAAGATAGAATAAGAATAGAGAGGGGTGACATACTTAGGTCTTTAAGCTAAAGTCATCATGGCTTCAAGTCTTCTTCTTTGATGGGGGAGGTAAAAGAAACAAGGAGGGAAGAAGAGGAGTGATTGAATATTGGTGTTTTTAAGGAGGATGAATGGCCCTTTTTTTATCAAACACTTACGTTTTCTAAGGTTTAAATGGGGCACATTCTATTTATACCTTAATTTTATATTTAAAAGGGGATTTACAATTAATTTAGCTTATTCATCATTTTTAAGTTATTTGTCAAACTCTTTAATCTATAATTTACTATTTGCATAGTCAAATTTATGTAAGAAAACTATTAAGTGGTAGTTGTAAGAGTAGCGCGCCCCGGACGTAGGAGTGCTGCACGCTGTTCAGCGTGAGATGCCGTGGTGCTTGCTCTCAATGGCACAATTCCATAGTAGATTGGTCTTTAACCTAGAAAGATCACGTCGAGGTTATTAAGTGGAGTCGCCACCCAGTTTGTTTTGTCAATTCAATTGAATGACTAGAAAAACTGGGAAATAAAACCCGAGCCTCCCCGTGTTGGGAAACGGCCTGAATTTCTTCAGAGTTTGGGTTCGGGATTTCAAATTTATTAGTGTTCCATTTTATTACGTTCACTTGTTTAATTTTAATGAAGGCTCCTAAGCACGCAATTAGGTTTAAGTTCGATTAGCATACTCTTTCATGGTATAGGGCATACAAGGAAAGCAAACCACATATAATAAAGCATAAAGAAAGCATAAAGAAAGCATAAATGCAGAAAAGTAAATGCAGAAATAAAATATGGGTATTTAAATACAACCCACCCAAAATAAAATGGAAAGCAAATAAACAAAATAAAAACAATTTGGGTATTTAATACAACCCAACCAAAATAATAATTAAAATGATGAAAACCCTAATGTTGGGCCCAAGGACCAAATCCTTCCTCCAAGTCCGATGGATTTAGCCTTTCGGATTGGGCCTCGGGCCCGACCCGTCTACTTCCTCCTAAGTTAACCTAATTATCTGTAAAAGGCAACAAACGCATAAAAGGGAACAAATGCAGAAAAATAATGACATTAAATACAAATCAAAATGGAAATCACGCAATTATACCAAAATCAATACAAGGAAAATGCGAAAATCAAGAAACAAAAATTGCAATCTAAGATCATACGCGATCGCGTATGATATTATGATGATCATACGCGATCGCACATGATGATATGCGATCGAAGCCAAAAATAGAATAAATCATATACGCATGCTTAAAACATAATATACATCATTCGGCAATCAAAATCAAGTAAAATAATGTATTTTAAAACATATGCGAACGAGCATGATCATATGCAAATGAGTCAAAATCATGTGTAAGGGCTTAAAACATGGCCTACATCATTCGGTAAATCAAATAAATTAAAATAGCATTTTTAACAACATATGTGATCGGGAAGATCATACGCGATCGCATATGATATGAGATTATCATACGCGATCACACATGATAATGCATGAAATACGAGACGAAAGTAAAACATTAAAAAGACACATATAGATCATACGCAAAACATTAAACGATTCAATTTTCAGCAGTTTGGACATGAATATGATGAAAAATACATAAAAAGCAATAAAAAGATGATGGATTGCCAACCTCTTGTAGATTCTTCTTAGATCCAAGTGTAAAGGGAAAAAGAATCAATCCAATCCCAAGTTTAGGGGAATCAAAACCTTAAATCTAAGTGATTTGTGAATTGATTTTAATCCTAAGCTTAGAATTATCA
>CANYBF010610400.1:0-12394 GCA_948192965.1 Dalechampia spathulata
AAAAAAGATAAAACTTAAATAATAACATTCAAAATAATTCTAATGTTATCCAACCTATTAAATATGATATGCTACTTAAATTCAAACAAGAACCTAAAATATTCATTCAATTCAACATAAACCAAAGCAAATAAAAAGTATCATAAACATATAATAGAAAACATAACAATCTAATATTTATGATCATCATTCATGTCCAAAATTATGATCACTAATGATCATCATTCATGTCCAAAGAAACCTCATTCTCATCACCTTGGTTATCATTTTTGTTATTTTTGCAAAAGTTGCATGTGATATCATTTTTGTTATTCGAATTTTCCAAATTAACATACTTTCATAGCTGGTTCTTTTTTTATTTTATAATGATGGTATGGTGGAGACGGCTGATGGGTAAGAAAAATAATGAGCACCCGATGAAATTTTGTGCACGGAGGATGGAATTTAGTGTATAGAGCATGAAATTTAGGGTTCACAATTAAATTGGGCCTTTAAAAGCCCATTTCTTCATCTGTCAGCGCCTGGGCGTGCGCCTCTCGCCTCAGGTAAGCCACGCCTTTTCCTCACAGGTGCTCGCCTCTACCACATCGCCCGCCTATTCTCTAAAAAAGCCCACACTAAAACACTTAGACTAAGGCGCGCCTGAGGCACACCTGAAGCGCGCCTTTTTAAACATTGCTTGGATGCCTTTGACAAGTTGAAACACAAATTATCTGCTGCTTCAATATTGCAATTACCAGATTTTACAAAAGCCTTTATTGTGGAATGTGATGCTTCAGGAGGAGGCATTGGAGCTCTTTTGCAACAAGAGGGTCATCCGATAGCATTTTTCAGTCGCCAATTAGCTCTCAGACATCAGAAGTTAGCTGCTTATGAACAAGAATTGATTGGGTTGGCTAAGGCAGTTCAACATTGGCGTCCTTATCTATGGGGACGACCTTTACTTATCCGGACAAACCACTATAGCTTGAAGTATTTATTGGACCAGGGGCTTACCACTCCTCCTCAGCAACATTGGCTTACTAAACTCTTGGGTTATGATTTCACAATGGAATATAGAGTAGGTCGACTCAATGCCGCAGCTGATGCATTATCCCGTAGAACCATTCTCGACCCCTCCTTATTCGCTATTAGTAGTCCTTGCAGTGCTTTCCTGGAATCCATTAAGGAAGAGCTGGAGCGCTTTGAGGAACTCGAACAATTGTGTGCAAAGGTCGAAAATAGGGACCTGGATTCAGATTGGCAACTTCTTGATGGATTACTCTTGTTTAAAGGTCGTATCTTTGTTCTCTCTAGTTCTTTCCTGATTTCCCCCATTTTGTCCGCCTACCATGATAGTGCGCATGAGGGAGTTCAGAAAACATTACACCGGATTCGACAGGATTTTTATTGGAAAAATATGAAGGGTGATATCGCCTCATATGTGGCTGCCTGCCCAGTGTGCCAACGCAACAAGTCTGAACATTTAAGTCCAGCTGGCCTGCTCCAACCCTTACAATTGCCAACTCAGGTTTAGGCTGATGTTTCAATGGATTTTATTGACGGCATGCCCAAATCTTGGGGCAAATCAGTTTTTCTTGTTGTGGTGGACCGGTTCTCAAAATATGCTCATTTCACTCCTTTGGCTCACCCCTACACTATTGTTCGCGTGGCTCAAGTCTTCTTTGAGCATATTGTTCGGCTCCATGGAGTTCTGGAAACCATTACTTGTGATAGGGATGTGGTCTTTACCAACATTTTTTGGAAGGAATTATTCCGCCTTCATGGTGCTAAGCTGCAGTTCTCTTCAGCTTATCATCCCCAAACGGATGGTCAAACCGAAGTGGTCAATCGTATGGTAAAGATGTATCTTCGCTGTTTCGTGGGAGATTGTCCTCGCAAATGGGTTACTTGGGTTCCTTGGGCTGAATACTGTTACAACACTTCCTGCCATTCAGCCCTTCGCACCACACCATTTCAGGTTGTATATGGTCGTGCACCGCCTCAGTTGCTGTCTTATACACCAGGTTGTACTCAAGTTAACGTTGTTGATACTGCTCTTGTGGATAGGGACAAGGTCTTGGGAGATATTCGAAACCGCCTACTTCAAGCCCAACAACGAATGAAGGACTACTATGACAAAGGTCATCGGGATGTTGCCTTTTCTCCTGGGGACCTTGTTTGGCTTCGTTTACACCCATACAGGCAGCAATCTGTCAGGCTGCTTGTTCACTCTAAGCTCTCTCCGCAGTTTTATGGACCATTTCCAATTTTGCGGCGCATTGGACAGGTAGCTTATGAACTCGAATTGCCTCACAATAGCCGCATCCATAATGTTTTCCATGTCTCTTTGTTGAAAGCATTTAAGGGAGAGAAGCTGCCTCCGATTACCGAATTACCTCCTATCGAAGATGGCAAAATTGTTCCTCTTCCTGCGGCTATTATTCGTGCGCGAGTTAACCATGGCACAAAGGAACTTCTTGTTCGTTGGGAAGGGTTACCTGCATCGGATGCCACTTGGGAATCTATCAACCATTTCCAGCAAGCTTATCCGTCATTCGAGCTTGAGGACAAGCTCTTTCTACAAGCGGAGGGTAATATTATGGATGCATTCCTCGGGAAGACATATGAAAGCAAAAAACATTAATTTGGATCTCTATTTTTATTCCTTTTATTAGATAATTTATTATTGTTGTTTTATGATTATTTCTTTATTAGAAACATAAAAGTAGGAATCCGATTATCCTAAGGAAAACCTGCCTAAAGTAGGAATTCTATTATTGTAAGGAAACGTGTCTATTTAAAGGCACTTGGAATTAATAAAAAGACAAGTCAGAATTTAATCAAAAACAAGAGGATTAGGGTTCTCTCGTCACCATTGAACTCTTAAGGTATCAGCCTCCCCTTGAAGAGCTGAATTTCTACTCAAAATAGGTCGATCTAGGAACTCGCATAATCGCTTTGTGACTCAATCACAAACGCGGGACCTTAACAGAATCTAACTAAAATAGCAAATATAAACCATAGTTTACCAATGCAATTGAATGACTAGGTTCAGGAATAATGATTGGATCTAAAATGTTGTCCATATCAGTGGGACTGTCCAGCGACAATCAGTTATGGCCTTCGATCAACCGACGTCATGCATGTTGCTGGATAAAATAGCAACTAAAGGTTATAATTAGGCTAGGATTGCAATTTATAATTAGATTATTAGAAGTTTTATTGAACTAAAGATAGAGAAAAAAAAGAATAGTATATATTCATTCGCAGCACCAAAAATAGGCTAATAAACTTATATGAAAATGAAACCAACATTTTGATGCCAATACATTGATATGCATACAAAGGCACAAGGACGTATAGAAAAGGAGTTAGCTAATTAAAATTAGTTTTAAGAATTTTGATGATCAAAACTTCAAGCATGGAAAGTTATACTTAAAAAAAAGAACTGCAACTACTTAAATGTATAGAAGATAAAGGAGATGACTGACCATTTCCATGAGTTATGAAACTGTCAAGTCTGAAAAGCAAACACTTCACGAGGCTTGGTATCAAGGATCCAGAAGTCACCAACACATTTACATGCTCAAATTTCATACCATCATGTTCATCAATCACACCACCAGTAGTAACACGAGGTGTGAGATCCTCCGTTCCGAGTGAACATTGCTCCAACAAGGCCCTCACTTCAGAAAACACGGATACTATGAGTTGACTATTGAGCAAAAATGGACAAGAGGAGAATATGATGTAGAACAGCTTGAGTTTAAACTATCCTAGCTTCAATATCAAAGTGCAGAGGAACCACACCAAGAAGCTTAAGAATCACACCCAAGGGAAAAGGAAGAATTGAATCACATAATTCTAAAGCAAATTGCTGAAAATCTGAAAAGAAAATTATCTGAAACAAATACAAGCCTATTATTTATAGATTAAACTAATCCTAACACAACTAGGATGAGGAATCTCGTACTAAAAGAATTCCATCTTAAAATAAATACAAAGTACTAAACCAACTCAACCAGGAAAACAAAATCAAGCTAAAATTCATAAATACAAATAAAATAAAAAGCTACTGTTAAAGAAAAGCTAAAATTACAGAAGTACCCCTAATGGGAATTTTGTAATAGAACAGTCTTAATAAACTTCTCATTCTGCCCATCATCCTCTATATTCCAAATAAGTGCTCGAGTATTAGAACCATGTTTTATATGCAGTTTATGGGTTAAATCAGAAAAGTAAAATACATTTCAACAGATGCAAATATGTTGCCATTCCATCAAGGATATGGCACTGGGTTCGACCAAGAAGGTAAGAGAAAGTCGATGACAGCACATGTAAAACCTTGACTCCAGATTTAGAGCAGCATTGGTAGGTGGATCATCCTAACTAGACATGCCGCTAAACCAAGACTTTGAACTCTAATATGGTAGACAATATTAAAGAACTGCAGATCGTTTTCATATTAAACTAAGGTAAGACAAACAAAGAAAATACACTTGCTAGATATTCATGCATCATTTCCTTGAAGCATGAACAGAGGCACGCATGAGAATATGGGTGCAGGAAATGGCAGTTTCTGACAAAAGATAAAACCAACAAAGCAGGAATACATGAATTTATCATTCTTGATTTATCCATAAAATGTAAACTGCAATCTAAAGTGGACATCCCTCATTCACCATCATACTTCTTCTTAAATAATTAAATGTAGAACAATAACATACAAAGCAACCAATTCTAAATCATCACTCTAACGTCAGTTGCAAGCTCCGTTTCAGAATGCAATTTTTAAAGTTAGATAAAAAGACAACATAGAACACAAAGTTTAATACAACAAACATTTATAGTATGGATTAAAGGTAATATAGCATTAAGCAGTTAAATTTATCAAGTATCAGATTACTAATTATTTGTAAACAATCACACACAAATTTGACCCAAAATTTAAATTTTTCAATCTGTCGCAAAGTATGCCCAACTTCTCCTCAATGCTTCCCTAACTTATTTGTAAATGAGGAGAAAAAACACGTGTCCAGAGTGTTTTACATGTGTCCTTGGATATCCTTGTGCATCTATTCACGGGAACCAACAACGAACAAAGCATCAATGAGTTGATGCTTCATAAGTAATTTATACTGTATCCAAGCCACTTCATAAGCACATTAGAATACCTGTAAAGGCTTCTGAAAACACAGGCGTAAACAGAAACTGTAATTTTGAGGGACTAAATACATTTGGGTCAAAGTAAAGGTTTTATTCATTTTTCCACATAAAAATTAGACAAAATTACCCTTATGGATTCATTTATCTTTCAAAATTTGGGGTTTATTTCCTTGTTAGAGTAGGGGCCAAGTAAACTATTGTACTGCCTGCATGTACAATCACACTCGAGTGACGGAATTTCCAGGCACCCAGGCACTCAAATAAGCACTCAAGCAAGATGTTTACCCAGCTTATTACCTGGGCAGCTCCCATGCAAGGCATTTATGGAGTCATTAACAATGTTGAGAACAGAGAAGACATCAGAAGGATTATCACATCTCAAAAGAACCTCAAAATTTGTCAGCTTTTCATGTAGTTCTGAAAAGAAATTGGTGGCTCTCAAGCACTGAATGATGCTATCAATTCTTTGAATTCATGACCCACACCATTTGGTACAGGAATGGTTAAACCATCATCAAAAACAGGAGAATCAATAAGTGCCAACTCATCACCAATGGCCTTAATTAGTTTGTAAATATCCAGAAACAGGCTTACTGCCTAGACTTGTGGAAACTGTTCCTTCCCGGTGTATAACACATGAGCAATATTTATTGGCAAAGAGACGAGCCAGTTTGGACCATGCTTTGCAGGATCTCAGAGATCCATAAATTAGAGATGTCAATGACTGATAAATAGAAGCAAGAATCACATGCAAATTTGAACCATCTTGACAAACTAATGAATGTAACAAAAGATTTGGTAGGAAAATTTCCAGATGTATGCATTTGATGTGGACATTTGAGCATTCCATCAATATAAATTGTAAGAACATAACCAGTGAGCAAGGAATTGGAATCACATTGTAGCATCTGTTTTCAATTTCTAAAATTTTTAATTTTTGCAAATCTGAAATTTGCTTTCTTAAAACTATGGTTTTGAAAAGCATAAAAAAGGCAAAACAACATTGCAAACTCAATGTGAAGCTGAACTTTGTTGTCTATGGTGCTGATTTTTTATTGTTACATTTGCTTATGTATAGATATCACCCCCAAGTCAAATCCATGTCTCAAAAACATAATCAAGTAACTCATGCCACCTCTCAATAATGAAACAAGATAACACTTAGAAAATAATTAGTTTGGTGAGCAATTGCATTATGAGAAGATTCAACATACCTGAGGAGAGCCATTTATCTGTGTATTCATCAGTCAAATCATACAAGTCATTCCAGACTTTAATCATCCTTTGATCAATAGCATGCAGACCCTGGAATAAGGGAAAAATTCATGTTGTCGCCATTGTATATTTAAAATTTCAAAATGCTAAGATAGCTTGCTTTTTGTAAATAAACTTTCTTGGAAAGAGACAAGACAGGGGGTTAGGAATGCTCCCAACATGTAGGCAAGGACTTTACATTCCTAACAGATAGAAAGATAGCATCTATATAAATTATGAATAAGTATCACAATTATCAAAGGAATACAATACTGTACCTAGAAATGTTTTACGATGACCATAGGTTGCAAGAGTCTCTATTAGATAGATTCAAGTGATTAAATATGTATTGCAGGGTAGTTGCTAGCATTCATACTACTAAAGGGGAAACAAGAATTTTTCAATCTCAATTGCTTTGAATGAAGGATCGGCTCTATCTTTATCTCTTAACCTTAGTCATGGATTAAGTGATAAGAGATATATAAGATGACATTCCTTGGTGCATGATGATTGCAGATAATATTGTCCTAATAGATGATATACAAGTTGGAGTGGATAGAAAAATAGAGCCCTAGAGAAGTGTTTCAAAGTCCAAAGGTTTTAAGTTAAGTGGAACTAAGACAAAATACATACATTGCAAGGTTTTAAGTGAATGTTAGACAAAATACTAAGACAAAATACATACATACATTACAACTATTTGCCCTATCATGATATATAGTAGTGAATGTTAGAGCAACCAAGGCAAAATATACCTCTAGAATAAGTGTTGTTAAAATGAAAACACTATGATGGATGTGTGGCATATTATATGGAGTTAAAAATGATTGGATTAAAGAGTGGTATCACTCATAAAGAATAAATTTAGAGAGTAAAACTAAAATGATTTGGTCATATAAGTCATAAACTTCTAGATGCACTAGCAAAGATAGTAAAGATGACCACTATAAATAAGAGAAGGAAGAAAAGGAACATTCTTAAACTTACCAGGAGAAAAGCAATAAAGTTAGACTTGGTTATATTAGATTTGAATAACATTCTCATCTAAAACCCATATGGGTGGAGAAAGAGAATTCATATAACCAACCCTAAATAATTTGGAATTAATGTTGAGTTAAGTTGAGTTATCACAATTAGTAAAGTGAAATACAAGGATTAACAAGATAAAATCGCCCATTTGGAGCCAACTATGATATCCTCCCCAAAGCAAAAACTCTAAAATTAAAAGTTCTCACCATAAAATACCAAGGTCCACAAAATAATTTTATGCATATCTGAAAATAGTGTAAAAAATTGGCAGCCAGCAAATGCAACTTGGATCTACTTGAAGCGACAATCTAAAATTTGACATAACTATGTCACCAACAAGCTAGCTTGTTATAAACATTTAGTCAAAATTTACAACCAAAATTTCCTCTTGCAACCAATGAGAACTTATTGCAATGTACATAAGGAATTCAAAAGATGTATCATTATTGTACGAGTTTTGAATTCATTTGGATGCTTTAAATCACATAGGTGTTCTAAAAAAATTATTATCATCATTTTATACAACAAGATGCATTGCTCTTTCATTTATTTTTTCCTTTCATATACAAACTTTTGGTGGTCTCTATTAACCAATATGGTTTTGTGTCAAGAAGATCGAAAGGGAAAACAGTTTTACTCATACTAAGGTTGAAATAGAAGTCTCCAAGAGACTGAAATAAAGAGGAAAAGAATGAAATTATAGCGTTTACTAACTATTTGAATTCTATAATCAGGCGATCAATAAAGCTACAAAGTAAAGTCAAAACATATGCATTATTGTTGATACATACTTCACTCTGAAAGGAACAAACTGATGAGAATAATTAGCAAGGGTTTACATTTTTCTGCTAAAACAAATGGTTAGCATTAAAAGCCACCAACTACTCATATAGTAAGTTATGACCTTTAACAGGCTCATTCTCTCTAGGATCTCTCACTGTAATAAACTAAAAAATGACAGTAAAGGACATCTCATTTTCAGAGATTTCAACATCAGATTGTCTTCATGGTTGACATGCAAGTGACAGAGCAGTAGCGCTAGATTTTATTTGTCAAAAATACCTGTTTGTATCTATGGGCTATAACCCGATGCCTATATGCTAGTTTTCTCTTGTTTATATCATCGTTAGGAGGACCAAGTCCATCTTCGTTAAAATTATATTCAGACAGATCTTGCCCATCATCATATTGGTTTACAGCATCAAGAAAAGGCATATTATAGTTTTCAACCTGCAAAGACAAGCGTGAGAAGCAGTTGAGGTTTAGCAAGCGATATGAAACCAATTCAATTCAGAAGTGAAGCAGATATGAAGGACTTCAGATATAATTTAACAATTTATTTTCAAATAAAGAATAAAGAGAGACATGCTTGCTCGTAAAAGAAAAAGTCATCGCAGATTTGAAGAATGTAATTCTCCCACATCTTTCCAATCTCTACGCCCTTAGCCACATCCTTTGAACCTTTGAAAGCCTGTGCATAAGTTCCATTCACCAAAGACTTGAGCAGTATAAGGGTCTCATCCATGTCCCAAATATAGACGTATGTTCTTCTGTCAGTAGAACCACGTCCACTTTCGTCCATAACCTTACCCTTTCTGGTTTATAAGTTAGAAACAAATTAGAAGCTTATATACTGCCAATACATTCAGAATCAACGAACCAACTCACTGAAATTATAGGAGCATAGACTGTAAATCAATCATTGCCTACTCATAAGAAATATATACTGGATAAAGAATAATAAACACCAGCCACCAGGGGTTACAAAAATTTGATGTTCGATAAAGAACAGAATTTGAAAAGCTTTACAATAGGTATTTCTAATAATAATAATAAAAAGATAGATGGGGAATTGAAATTAGATTAAAGCATGACCAAACACACAAAGCTCAAGTGAAAGTTCGAAGTAGAGATTGAAAATGGTTCTTTACCTTTTAAATGACAGAGATGAATGGTGTGGCTGCCTCTCAAGAACCCTCGCGACTGGATCGTTCCAATGAAGGTTGGTAAAATCTACAGAAGTAATTTTTAAATGAAAACTTGGTAAGAATAACAATTAAACAAAAAATTATGAAATATGAATTTCTAGTAATTATTAATAAATAATTAATAATTAAGTGATAATTAAGGTGGGGATGCTATTTTCATCTCCATAATTTAAATGATGTAATAATAATGATTTAATGATAAATAAGTTAATTTATAAATTAATTCTTATTAGTTAAGAATATCATCGTTTAGTAATGATTGATTTATAAATTAATAAATTGGTTATTAGTTTTTGTGTGTAATATTCGTATTCGGTGATGCGTACTCATGATGCATAACCAATGGTACATTTTGACCTATTATTCTAATTTAACAACACATAAAATATATGTATAGTTGCTGAATTTAATACATTTTTTATTTTATTTTTCACTTTAAAATTTTAATTTGTGCATTTTAAACATCTAAATTTATTATAATTTTTTAACTTATCTTATAAATTTTAATTTTTATCATTTAGATATCTTAATTTTATTTATTGTATACCTTTAATTTTTATAGAAAAATAATAAATTTGGAGATTAAAAAAAGATTGAGATGTACCTTAAATAAAAATAAATTCATAAACAAATATTTTAAAATATATGAATAAACAAGTTGAACTGTTAAAATGAAATAATTCAAAGTTAAAGAGGTAAAATGAAAAATTCTATCAATTTCAAAGAATCATAAATATATTATATCATTTAATAACTTCTAACTTGCTCAAAAAAACAAGTTTATAATGTCATTGTAGGTAAGGCTTTTATTATGACCTAAAGTGAGGATTGTGATGCATGGATCAAGGGTCCGTTTAGAGCGAAAGTGTAATCTTCTCGAGGGGCTACCTCAAAGAATGAGACAAACTCAAAAGAGTCGCAAGATAGAATTGCCAACAAATGGTTCCGGATTTGGTTTAATTGATTCATAGCATAAGTGCTAAGTCAAACTTTTTAAAGATGGGTTTAGGTGATAAAGATCTATTCCCTCAGAGTTTCAAGTTCGATTTTACTATTTTAGTCAAATTAATTATCCTAGGCAAGCGAGCATTCATAAGCATGAAATAAACACATAATGCATTATAGCATGGTAGAAATCATAATAGGTATAACATGATAAATATGATATGACAATCATGACATGACATCATGATATGGTAATCATGGTGAATGAACACATGCATATACATGACATGACATAGGCATAATATGTGAAGAATGATATGACATTGACATGATTTATAAAGATGACATGGCATAGGCATGATATGTGAAAGATGACATGGTATGGGTATGACATGTGAAAGATGACATGATATATGCATAACATGTGAAAGATGACATGGAATAGGAATAACATATGATAGATGACATGGCATAGACATGATATGTGAAGAATGATATGACATTAACATGACATATGAAGATGACATGACATAAGCCTAACATGTGAAAGATGACATGGTATAGGTATGATATGTAAAAAATGACATGACATATACATAACATATGAAAGATGACATGGAATAGGCATGACATGTAAAAGATGATATGGCATAGGCATGACATGTGAACATTATATGACATAAGCATGACATGTGAGCATTATATGACATAAGCATGACATGTGAGATGATATGACATAAACATAATATATATGAGATGACATAATATAAGCAATTATAAAGCATCCATGGTAGCATAATAAAATATAGTAGCATGAATGGAAATTAATAATGACCAGAAGAAAGGGATCGAGAGAGATGGGGGAATACATAATGAAATAAAGTTAAATCATACATGTCGGGAAAAACTAATAAAATAAAAGCCTATTCCATTATAAAGGATCTTCAACGATACAAAAATCTAAGATGTTAAGCAATATCTCCTCCATTCAAGAAAATAGTTTCCGGCAGCACAAGCCAAAATGCATAAATAAAAATGTAAATAAATGAAACAATGTTAGGCAATAAACAAAATGTAGGACACAAATGACCAATCCAATGCCATGTGACAGCATGAATTAAGGGCCAAAGTCCGATGAATGTAATGGCAACACTTATGAAAATGCAATAATAAACACTAGTCAAGTTGTGAAAATCATGAAAAATAATCAACTTTAAGTAAAATCAATTAGAAGCATAATTAGAGGATTTTAAGATCACATGTAGCATCACTTAGAAATGAAACAACATCCAATTAAGCAAAACATGTCAAGTGATAAAATAAAACATAATTAAAATGACATTTAATTTGAGAAAACAAGAGAATTAATTGATTTAATAGTAAAATCAACACAAATCGATAGGGCTTTAACATCATTCAAGTATCAATTAGAGATAGAAAACACATCGAATCCAAACCAATCACATTAATTGCAATAAAAATCAAATTAAATAAGCATTTAACTTGAAAATTAATTTTGAAGCCAAAATTAATCATGTTGGATTAATGTATGATGAATTCAGATCATTAAGGTTACTATGAAACCACTAATGCTACTAAAATCTTCGACTAACATCAAAAAAACAAGTGAAAATAACTGAGAAATCATGAAAATTTGAGAAAATAGACAACTATATATGCCACATATAGCATGATGTGCGCAACACATAGGCTATATGCATCGCATATACTATGATATATGCTACATGTAACATGCAAAAACAGAAAGAAATCATGTTTTTAAGCAAAAATACAAATCAAATCATAAATCTCAATAAATATGTGATTATTACTCTCATATCCGCATTCATAGCATCCTTACGTGATTGCATTTTATGCATGACTTAGAAAGATTGAATGAACAATGCATGAATGCTTAATGATTTTATGGATGCTTTGATATTGAACATAAGATATGAATGTATTATGGATGAATGCAATTCCATTAGACATAGAATTTAACATGAAAAGAGGTAAAAATATGATTAAAA
>CANYBF010610508.1:0-25483 GCA_948192965.1 Dalechampia spathulata
CATGCATTTCAAACCAAGGCAATACACATTCACACATAAGCACAAAACTATCATCAAATACGTATGGCCATCCTACCATACATCTACGCATATATACACATAAAGACCTAACTCCTAGGGTCTCTATTGTGGGTGTAACAAAATCAGCTAAGTTCTCATAATCAGTTAATATATTCCAAACGATCTCAAGCAAGGCATTTACAGTAATTTTAGACTAAATTCTCTAGAAAAACTCCAATACCAAACAAAAATATTCAAAAAATAAAAAAAATAAAATGACCGTAAAATAAAATCAAACATAACTTTAGATCTTAAATGTTCACTAACTAAAAATCATCAAAAAAAATAATCAAGTTGAATCACATGGAATAGATTACCAAATAAATCTCGTTTTGAAGCTGTAAATAGTAATTTTCAAGAAGATGAAAGAGAACATGTCACAAGAAAAAAAGATTAGGAAAGAAGAAGAAGAATAAGGTTATAAAAAAAGATGGAGATTAAAAAAGAAGAAAAAAGAAAGAAGAAAAAAGAAAAAAAAGATTAGGAAATAAGAAGGTTATAAAAGAAGATGAAGATTTAAAAAGAAAAAGAAGAAAGAAGAAAAAGAAAATTAGGAGAGAAGAAGAAGATCACATGAAATGAGAAGACGGAGAAGAAAAAGAGCGGAAGGAAAAAAGAAGAAAGGATAAGATAGAAAAAATGAGAAAAAGATAGATAATATGAGAAATCGATGAGAAATAGAAAGATATATAAGAAAAAGGAAAAAGTATGTGAAATTAAAAAAATTATAAAAAATATATTTTTAATCAAAATTGATAAATATATAAAAAAAAAGATTTTTGAGCTGGTATTTTTAAAAATGTAAAGTTAAAAATTATGTAATTTTGTAATTATCCCATTATAAAAAGCAAGAAAAAGGCCCATTAATTCTCTAATTACCCTTCTTTAATTTTATTTTTAGAAATACATACCCATTTTTAATTTTAAAATTACACTAATTTGCAGAAATTTATACTTTTTCACATATTTATTTATATAAATACTTAAGTTGATTCTTGTTTGATTTATTTATAAATAAGCTAAGTTTAAGTTCAATTCATTTATAATAATAATATTTTAAGTTTTGTTAAATATGTCAAGTTGATATATATATATATATATTATGTAAATTAATTGTGTTAAATAAACATGTCAGATTTTCCATATTAAATTTGGATTCGAATATAAGCGTAATTAAGATTTTAAGTCATATTTATCTTAACCAAAACTTATTATACTCAAAAATTGACACAATTTAAATACAAACTATCAACTTGAATTATCATTATTAAGATTGAGTTATTTATGAGCTATTCATAATTTAATTTAATAAAAATTCATTAAAATTCCTTTAATGAAGCTTTGTTTAACAGGTTAATTAAACTCAAACTAAAAAATACTAAAGCCATATTTGGTTGCATGTATTAGATGTAATGTAATAAAAAATATAATGTAATGTAATTATCATTTCATTACAATGTTTGAATGATAATTATAAATTAAATATAATGTAATCAATATATTATTTTAAATCATATAAAAATTAATTAAATTTTAATTTTTTTACTAAAATTTGATGTTAAATCTTAGGTTTCAATTTTGATATTTTAAATTTTAATTTTGATTTTGATTTTACTGTTTAGTTCATCGATTATGATATATAGATCATTATCTTAAATTTTGATTTATTTTATTTATTTTTTATTTTGATATCCAATTATAAATTTTATGTTAATTAATATGATTTAATTTCAGTATTATGCAATTTTATTTTTATGATTCTATTAATAATCAATTAATTATTTATTAATAAAATGGGTTTAATATAGTTACAATGAAAAAATGTAATGATGAATACCTTAAAATTGATATATAATCGATAACAATATATTAGCTTCATTATACTTGATTACATAAGTAATTATGAAAATATTACATCAAAAAAATTTTAATTATCTAAACAATATAATCAATGATTATATTGTATCTCTTAAATAATTAATTTGATTTAATTTTTTATATGACTTATATATTTTAATTATATAAATGTAAAGAAGTATATTTAAATTCAATTATTAATGCAATATTGTAATTTTAATTACAATTGTTTATTTTTCAAAAAAATAGTAAAATAATTTATTTATAATTTTTATTTATTAAGCTTCTTAATCCACAATTTAATTAAATTTTAATATAACAAGTTTAGTTTAAACTCAATTTGGGTGAGGCTATTGAACTAAATTGAATATTTTTTAAATTTAAAATTTTAAAACTGAACTAAATCGATTTAGAGCAAATGGTCGCCACTAGATTCATTTATAATAATGGACCGGATTTCAAGCCAATAAAGACAGTTTCGTCCTAACAAAGAAACACCAGAGATAATGAGGTCCATGCACCAAACCAACATCATCAAGTATTTTAATTAACAATAAACATGAATCATACTTCAAATTCAGAACATCAAATTTCAAATATTTGATTCATTTATGATCACTTCTGTGCAAATATTTTGTGTTTTAGGACCGTGTTTGAGTGCTAAGCTACAGAAAGCTTGTAGGATTTATGTACAAATCTACTCGAAACCTCAAAGTTAATATGTGCATGCTCCAAACGAAGATATTCCATGTCTCAAAAAAGGTGTAATGTTGGCTTGATGACCACCCAAAAATACTTGCAAGAATGGAAAATGAACATGTGTTTCTTCTTCTGTCTTTACATCACCTAATTTTATTTGCTTCCTCAATGCCTTGTTTGTGATTCAATGGGGGCGGATTCTGGGTTTCTGGAAACTGTTTGAAGCTGCACTTGGCTGCTAGCATTCTCCACTGAACGGTCTGAACTAGGTAAGAGCCATTGTCGAGAATGCTCGCTCGATGTTTCAGGGCTGTCGATGGATCTGACTGTGCTAAGAATTGCTTGTCTCATGTGCTTTGTGTCCAAAGAGTCTTGTACTGGGAATCGGCAAACTGGGCATGTTGATTGTTTTCTTAGCCATACGTCAATGCAGGACAAATGGAAGTTATGACCGCATTTAGGCATGATCCGCAATACTTCCTTTTCTTGGTACTCTCCTAAACATATCGAGCACCTGTCGAAAATGAAACATTCAGTCTGATCTATGTTAAATAATGGAAGTATCAACCTGTGCACTGAAACCATTTATGCGGGGTCTACAAATCCGAAAGGATGTGACCCATCAAAGTTTGTGTACTAACAGGATCTGTAAGTATTGACATTACTAGATGTTTAACAACACAAAATCTTTTAAACCAAAAACCAGTAGAGAAGCCATAAGCATCGGGAGTTTACTGGAGCTTACTATCTTCGATTAACATTAGAAGAAGCAATAGGAGGTAAAGAGAATGCGGGTTGGTACGAGAAAGATATGCTACTACCACACTGTTTTTGCATAAATGAATTTCATAAAACATCGAGGATTTAACCCAATGATATGTAAAGTTGTGTTATTAATGGACAAAATCTCAAACTGGAAGTTGACGGCTCAACTCAAATCTGAAACCATGTGAGTTGTATACCGGAAGCGAGAAAAACTTCAGATTATTAAAGTTGAAGCATCATAATGTACCAAGTTTCCTGACGTCCCCACTTGAACGACTCAAAAAAATAAAACGGAAAAATTCGTTCAACAAAATGAAAAAGAAGCAATTATCTGATTATTATATAGAGGTGGCAAACTTACTGTGCATCATCCACAGCAGTAAATGCCTCTCGGCTGAATTTCATAGTGGGAATTGCAGCGACCATCACTGGTTCAAGACCATTAATCTGGTGTTCTGGCTGCCACATAACAATCAAAGATAAGGAAATATCTAAACCTCTAATCAACTTTTTCCCTTTTCTTTTTTGTGAAGTGCAACATAACAAGCAGAGAAAGAAGGCATAAGCTGGTTTATTTGGCTTGCCCATTTTAGTCAAGGACACTACTTTTGAAGTTCCTAATGGCCAAATCATGTTGGCAAGCTCAAGAAAAAATACCAAATTACTAAGCTTTATTCTACATCTCTACCTTCCAAATTCTATTCCCTACAAAGGGATTGACCCAATAAAATCTAAAGCTAAGCAAGCCTACTGTTAACTGGCACAAACAGTAATCAAATGCATAAAAAATCCCTCTCCTTTTGCTATATGATATCAACAATAAAGTACTGACAAAGATGGTGTCTTCCTATACGAAGAAAGCAGGAGGGGGGATTGAAGATACCTGTTCAAGGTCAATTCTGGATTCAATCTCAAACATTTGCCTGGATTCAGAAGCTCGAAGCCTTCCACAGATAATTCTAGTGCAAACAAATACAATAAAAGTAGCACTCATCCCGAACCCAATAACAGTGGTGATCAAATTCATGCCTGAACCTAGCATCTGCTTCCTTCCTAAGTATCACAAGAATAAAAGAAAACCCCAGAATCCTAGCAAGCAGCTGGTCAACAAGAAGAGGAAATTACGCAAAGAAAAAGAAGAAGATCCATGAGTCAAACAAAGATTAAGACGATCCAGGAACAAGAAAACAACGAGTACGAAACACCCAGATCAAGAATCTTTAAGAACAGTTCATATCCATAACGGAAAAGAAAATAAATAAAAATGAAGAACCAGAAAAGCTAAAACCCAGAAAAGAAGAAGACCCGGAAGGAAGAATCTTAACGGCTTTGGGTGGACTCAAAGTTAAATCTGAAGAGAATGAATGGTTAGGATGAGAGGAAGAGTTGCGGAAAGGAAGAGAGAAGAGGAGGGGTTCGTTTTCTAGCTGTTTGGCGTTGCATTAGGCTTGAGGGTCCCGCAGGGGGGAGGGGGACCCGGTTAATATCTTAAATTAAACAGATTTATATCATTATCCGACGGTAGCGGCAGTCATTTTTGGCGGCAAGAAAAGGAATTCAACGGTAATAAGTTAGGAGCAGATGTAGCCTAGATTTTCTCCCCAAGGAGAAATTAAATCCCAGAATCCAGATGTCTTGATTTTATTCATCATTGTTTGGATCAAATTATTAAACAATATCATATACATATTTATATAATAATGAATATTATAGTAGCACTAGGATATTCTCATAAATTATTAAATATTTATATAAAAACGATCTACAAAGAAGAAAATATTGAAATGTTAGAACATAATAATGTGTGTGTGCTGGTGGTGGTAGCTTGATTCCTTCACTCTGCTCCTCCATACGGGCGAAACGGTGCCGTCTTCGCAAGAGAACAGCTTCCATTCCAGACTCCGGCTAGACTCTATATTATTATTACAATCGATTTGTCTAAGTTTGGTACGACAACCAAGAAAACGGACAGCTTCAAGACTCTGGCAACCCACTTCCAATGATTAGTTTAATAAACCTCATCTTTACTTGTCTCGTAATTAAGAGTATGATTAGCGTATTCAACTTAACAACCTTAATCTGAAAACCACTATACAATTATTTATATATATATATATATATATATTATTTTAAATCCCATTTTAGTAGTTACATCGTAAATTACTTGTAATTAAATATTAAATATTAAAAATTTCTAACAAGAAAATACATGTCATTGACAGTTCGCTTTGGGGGGGACGTTGACATACTACCAGCAATTCTCTCTCCACATCATTCCAGTATCACCACTTTCCAATTTTTATTAATATTTTAATTACACTAATATATAATCCCATCAATTTAGTTTTCAATTATGTGATTATAAAAAATATTTAATAGTCAATATTTTAAAAAATCATAATTTAGATTTTTTATTTCAAATATGTAACATAGATATCTTTATATTATAAATATACCATATATGTTTTCATGATTTTTAAAAAAATCATATTTTTTATTCTCATAATTTTAAAAAGGTTTATCTATTTTGTAAAAGAGCCCTTGAATCTTACTGTTATTATTAGGATATATATCAATTGAAAAATGATATATTTTTTAGATTTTTTATTCTTATTATTCTTCTTTTGTTGTATTTCTTCACTTTTTTCAACTTTGATGGGATTCTTATTCTTTCATTTTCCATCCTTCCTTTTCAATATTTAGAATTTTAAATTTAGAATTTTTATTATTTTTTTTCCTTCTTTTTCAGATATAATGAATGTTTAGATATCGAATTACATTTTATTTTTCTGCTATATATCTAATAGAATTTTAGCTTTTGAATTATATAAGTTATAATTCTAGCTAATATAAATATTTAAATGTAAATTTTTTTGTATGAATAATTGAATTATTTTCGAGTTTAAATATCATAAATGCTTTTTTATTTATTATAAAATTTTGTATGATATTTTATTTTGTAAGATTTTAAATACTTTAGACGGAGTTGGGTTGGATTTTTAAATTTTTATATTGTGAATTCAATCCACTATTTGGACACCTTTAAACTTGCAGGTAAAATAGATGAAAAATAGGTATGAAAAATTATTATAATTCGAGTCATGTGAATGTGCTACCATTAAATGATATTTTCGAATAATGACAATCCTTTCAAGGTAAAACAAGTTCATCTACTTCAAAAAAAACAGGAATAACAAAGAGTTGATCGGGATAAACCCGAATTAGCAAGCTTATAGTAAAGAAGGAAAAGGAGAGAAATATTTTTGATTTTGTGTCTTACTATGAAATGTAAGTGAGTATCTATAGAAATTCAAGACTAAAGTGAATATTGGAGAGTTGATGGAATCTAAAAAGGTGGCTAATCGGATGTTGGAAAATGGAGAGAAAAAGGAGAAAAATCATTAATTTAACATGTAAAGAGAGTCAAATGTAAGACTTGGTAAAAGTTTTAATGGAAGTAAAAATTCAAAATAATTTAAATATTTAAAAACAAATCACAAAATGGATATTGAGATTTCATGAATTAATGACACCCAAAATCGCAAAAACATATTTAAATTCAATTTTACCCTCTAGTCAAACCTTTAAATATCCAAAATAATAAAAACATATTTAAATCCAATTTTAAAATCACAATACATTCTTGTATCTTTTAAAATAGTTTAGTTATTGACCAACTTATATTTTTGATATATACATTAATATATTTTATAATAATTGTAGTTTTTTTTGTAGTTTTATAAAAATAATAATTTTTTATAAAAATAATAAATTTTTATAAATATTTTTAAAAATAAAAGATTCATATTTTAAAGTAAATTTAAAATAAAATTATGTTAAACTTTTAAAACATAATTTTTATAAATTATTCAAAATTTTAATTATTTTTGAAAATTTTCAAAAAAATTTAATATTTTAAAAAAATTTTCATCATATGGAAAAAATATCTACATTAAATAGAATTTTAAACTAATATGATGTTTGATAAAATTGAAAATTCATACCGAAAAAATTAATTGAATAAAATAAGTATTAAAATTTTTAAATGTTAAATATATAAATTATTTGACAAATTTAATTATAAAGATTATTAAATTGATTGATTTCATATATTAATCTTGAATATAATTTTAAATTTTCATTATCATATTTATTTAATGAATTAAAAATATTTTTTAGGAAAAATTTAAAATATAAAAAAATTAACCTAATAAATTAAAAAATTAGTCATAATTTTTAATTCGATTAAAAAAAAGTAAGTTAGTTAAATTATATTATCAAAGCTGTGATTAACAATTATAATTTTTTTTGAAATACGCCAATCCATCAATTCTCAATATGCGAGTATAAAATTATTCTGGAGTAGAGCATATGGAGACAGCGCATTGTGTGGGAAACGGTAGCACAGCCAATAAAAACTCGACACCAAGAAACGGTGGCAAGGAAAAGAAGAAGAAGGAGAAGCAGGCAAGGGATAATGGTGGTAGGACACGTGGTAGTTCCCTCTTTCAGTTCTTGTCCTCAGTTTCCTTCTCTCCCTCGACTTCGCTTCTCCAAACGCAAACCGTTTGCTGGTAAGTAATGAATGACACAAGCTTTGCTATTCATTTTTGTAGCTTTAGGACTGGACGCTTCAAAAGGAAATCAACCTTCTGTTTTTAAGATTTTTTAGTTCTTACAGCAGGTTAATGGAGGAGTTTTACTTGATTTTGTGCTCCGAGTTTGAGACTTTTGTTATGATTTATCAGTTGGAGAATGTGTTTGTGGTTTACTTCTTCTTTACTTGTTTTTGGCAGAGATTATCTTTCTCTTATATTGCCAATTTGATTGAAGTAAGCAATTGACTGTCCTTGCCATGAAATGGGCAGTTCCTGTTTTAGGGATTTCATATGTGGTGGTAAATGCTTAATTTAGCACTTGATGTAATATGAATTTGTCAATTATGGCTAATTCTTGGATTATCTGCCAGTTTTTGCGATGAGTGAAGATCCTATCCGCGAATGGATTCTATCTGAAGGCAAAGCCACAAAAATTACAAGGATTAGTTCGATTGGCGGTGGTTGCATTAATCTTGCGAATCGTTATGACGTTGATGCTGGTTCTTTCTTTGTCAAGACAAACAGGTACTGCATCTCTGATGTATTAATTAGCTGAATCTCGTATCGTCCATACTATAACTTAAATGCTTTGCTATTTGCTGAATGAGCCTAGAACCTTGTTAATGTGAAACAATGGATTAGGAGTATCGGGCCATCCATGTTCGAGGGAGAGGCTCTCGGCCTAGCTGCCATGTACGAGACACAAACAATTCGCGTCCCTAGACCATACAAGGTTACAAGTCTTGAACTTATTCTTCCCTCGTAACACTTTTGCTTAGGAATGCAACTGTTATGGTCTTGAGAGGGGAAGATATACTAAGTGGAGCATGTTTTCAAGCATTTCAGGTTGGATCCTTACCAACCGGTGGATCATATATCATTATGGAATTTATAGAATTTGGCGGTTCTAGAGGTGATCAGGTTGGTGGGTATATTTCAGTTAACTGATCTTGTGATTGTGCTTTGTTGTTTTTACTTCTGAAATGTTTGCTTGTCAGTCTGTCCTAGGAAGGAAGCTTGCTGAAATGCATAAAGCTGGAAAATCTCAAAAAGGCTTCGGATTTGATGTTGATAACACGATTGGCAGGTGCAATCCATTATCATTCTCATCATTTCTCACTTTCTCATACATTTCTGAATGTAAATTCAGTATTAAAAATTTCAAGTAAACATGAAACAATCTGAGCTTGACAAATTCGCTGCCGAAACTGTAGTACTCCTCAGATAAATACATGGACGTCAGACTGGATCGAGTTTTATGGGAAGCATAGATTAGGATACCAACTGAAGATGGCATTAAATCAGTATGGCGATTCAAGCATTTACCAAAGAGGTTAAATTTTTAATTTCCTTGCTGCAGTGATCTTGTTACTTTTCCATTGTTTTAAAAGTAGTTTATTTCCTTATATACATCAACAGGACGAAAACTGGTAGAGAATATGGCTCCTCTCTTCGAGGACATCGTCGTGGAACCATGCTTGCTTCATGGAGACTTGTGGAGTGGGAATATCAGCTCTGACAAAAATGGCGAGCCTGTTATACTTGATCCTGCATGTTATTGTGAGTCTTGCTAATACATGATTTTTCATAACAAAACAACTGCCTCATTTACTACATGCTATTTACTATTTATGTTTTCTTCCTCAACAGATGGGCATAGTGAAGCAGAATTCGGAATGTCATGGTGTGCTGGCTTTGGAGGAGCATTCTACAATGCTTATTTTGAGGTATCACTGTTTCCCTACAGATACAGACCAAAAACTGAAAAAGTTTCATTTCTGGCCGAGTGATTTATCCAGACCATCCTCGGCTTACTATCCACTCTACTGCCATTTTAAGTTATGCAATTGTATAAGCCACTCCCTGTGATTGTTTTGTAGAATCATAGCGTCCCTCGAACCCTCTGTTGCGAATATGCAGAATCATAGCGCCCCTTTAACTTTTGTAGAATCATAGCGTCCCTTTAACCCTCTATTGTTAATAAGTCCATGCATTAATCTTGTGCTTACTTTTGTCTGCCAGGTGATGCCAAAGCAACCGGGTTTCGAGAAACGGAGAGATCTTTACCTGTTGTATCATTATCTCAATCACTACAACCTCTTCGGTTCCGGGTATAGATCATCTGCAATGTCAATAATAGATGACTATTTGCGGATGTTAAAAGTATAAGCATTGTATCCAGAAGCAGTACTTACACTAGTATAAAGTATTGTTAGTTGTGAACTGTTCATGACTACATAATCTACATTGAGAGGAAGGCTATAGAAAAGAAAGCTTCCAAACAAATACATTCGAACACCACATTTCATCGGCTGATAAGATCTATGAGATTAACAAGTGAGCATCCTGAAGCGCTAATTACATAGAGCTGACACGAATATCTTGTGCCAAAAAAAGGCAGCTAGCTACTCACCACCAAAGCCCTCTGAAATCCACCAGCATTCTTTTCACCAAGTTCCTTCTCGGCATCATTCTCTTGGAAAAGAATTGAGCTTTACATTTTACTTTATGCTGTTCCTAAATGTCCATCCTACTTGAACAAAAGGCGGCGTCTCGCAGACTTTGAAAAGTTTGAACTTGAAATCTCTCGCTTTTCTATACATGTTATATCATCTTGATTTTCAGAACTATTAACTTGCTCCTCTCCTTTAGCATGAAACTGCGCTTTGGTGGATCGGTAAAATTCAGTTATATTCAGTTGGCCACCCTTTGACTTGACGGATTCTGACTTCCCACTGTTGCCTGAGCTCTTTCTCCTTTTTGATTCTTTTATTTCCTGCAAGTATTTGAATATAATAACATCAATTACACAGCAACTTCATGGTAGTAATTATTTTGATCATGGTGAGGGGAGACTGCTGAAATATGATGTCAATTTCTTTAATTTCTTTTCTAGGGCTCATATGTATGGCCTGATCATTGAATAATACTACCCTTTTCGTCATATTTTTACTATGGATGATGGGATACATGAAGAAAACATACCTTATCCTTCAGAAATCTGTCAACTGCATCTGGAAAAGCACCATGAACAAGCTCCATACTTTCATCTGTCAACAAAAACCAACAACCATCATCGATGTAACTGCATGGGGCATTCTCTTCTTCCAACTGATCAATCGATTCATCAATTTCTATGACATCTTCTTGCCGCTTATCCAATTCTTCTGCAGTGTTTACAGGAGTATCATCGCTGACAGTGTAAGCAGCTTTCTTCCATTTGATAACAAAAGATTCATGTCCGTATCTTACTTTGATACGTTGTATAGAATCGAATTCATATTGCCCATATAACAATGTTTTCTCCGGCTTTGAAACCATCTGTCTCAAATAAATGGTGGATAACACAGGAAACATTCTTTGTCGAATGTAGGACGGCTTCCACAGCTTGTGAAAAACCAAGAAATCAACCAGCATATCAGTGTTTGGACTTGCCCATGATAAACATATGCCATCATCTTCTGTACAACAAAATAACTCCGAGCTAAATAGATGACTAAGATTTAGAAACGATCGCAGATTATAACAAGACCACTATAATAATGGTCCATGATATTTGCGATCTAGTATCATTCACCCCAATACCTACATGCCACCCAGAATAAGTAAATAACCGAAAAATTAGAAGAACAAGGATCTACTGCGTAAAGTTATCTGCTAAATGAGAAGACCATCAAACAGGGTAATTCGTCGTACTACAATACCTGTATGATTGCTGTGCAGATACATTTCAATAATGCCATTATTTGGAAAATTTGGCTCCACGGATATCTTATTACAAACTTTTATGAGCCAATTTTCACGCTTTTGCTCCTCCTTGTCCTTGCGGTCCTGCGTACGAACCCAAAATCATGCTTAATGGAAAATCAAACCGTCCACAATGCAACTACAGAATCAAAGATCAATAGAAGAACTGTTTAAATTGGAATGAGAACAGAGAATACACCTTATTACAGCTGAGGCAGTCGCATTTAAACCTCCCAGGCTTCTTTTTGCAACTCTCGCCACTGCTGGTACCACAGTATTCGCATGAAGAACTCAAATGTGCTCTTTTACTACCAGGATGCCCACAATAGGAACAATGAGATGTTTTGGAACTTGGTGAGCTCTCGTTTTTGTCGAGCATGAAATTTTCAGCAACCCTTGAAACATCCAGAAATACTGAAGTGTTCCCTCTGCCAATTTCACGTAAGCTGCATGATTCATAGTTGAATTCATAAGCAAATGATCTTAGCTTAATTCCTTCCAAAATGAAGTAGAATTGAAAATTATAATGGATATGCAAAGAAAACCTGTTCAATATCTCATCTTCATGGAAGGATTGAACAAAACGAAGGGCTGTATCAACTCCAATCCCCTGAACCCCATTAAGATCATGGTCATTTCCTACCAGCAAAGCAATTGCTATCAAGTGTTTTCTCTTCAAAGAAAGACCATCTTCAATATCGGCCATTTGATAGCATTCAAATGGTTCCTGTACAGAACGTGAATTTGCTTTCATAACACCAACCAACGGTCGTATGCCATCACCATATTTTTATTGTTTAAAGGAATGTTGAAAAACATTTCCAAATTCACCATCCGAAAAACCAAGTATCATGAAACCTTAAGTGGGCGTACCTCAATAAGAGGATTATTCCCATGAAACTCCATTTTCCCCATTAATGCATGATCATGAATCATTTTACACTAGAAAAGAGAAGAAACAAACTCTTTGAGTTCAGGGCTGACATAAAAAGAAAGAAAAACACACCTTTGAGCTAGGCTTGATGGATTTGATAACACATCTAGCCCCGAACAGAAAAGCATCACTATCGGCGGTGATACAAGCATCCACATAGCCTTCACTGTTTAACTGACCACACAAAGCTTCAGCTTCTCCATTTGCTCTTAACACAGGCATACCAAACAGTTCTAGCAATTCCTACCCAAAAAACAAAAAGGATCAACTACACTTTAGCCGATTACTAATTCGAAGAACTATTCAAGAAGCATTTTGGATGGTAATAACAGGCTTTTGATCACGCTTTAATCTAAAGTTAATTGGGACTAAATATATGGATTTTCATTGGGCAATTAAATATGAAAAGCAAAAACGACAAAGAAACCAATGCATAGCCAACTAACCACGCATTCTTTAACGCATTTCAAAAAGATCCCATTTCTCTCAATGGACAAACCATCTTCAGGTACCGGTAAATCAGAAGCTTCAATCCCGGAAGAACGAAAAAACCGCGAAATTCTCGCGCGTGATTTCAGGGGCGAGGGGGTACCGTCAACAACGAAAACAGGGAATGCACCGAACTGTAAACAAGAAATATATCAAATTAAATAAATAATTCAACCACTAAAACGGAAGAAAAACAAGGAAAGACATTGTTTTTAATAAAGAAGAAAAACGACCCACCTTAGAGAAGAGGTTGATCGTCCGAAAAAAGGTAAGATGGAGATGAGGTTTACGCACGTAGGAGGACTTGATAGCAGTTTCATGCTGTACAATCCAGTAAGAGAGATCGACGGCGACCCGTTTTCCTCGCAAGAAATTGGGTCCTTGTTGTCGGGCATATGGTTTCAATAAATCCCAGAAATTTCCTCCCACTCCCATAACTTTTCTGATTCTCCAAAGCAACCAGACAGAGAAACTTGTTCCGTATTAACGACAACGACAGCAGCTAAACAAGCAGCGAGAGTGGTGAAGGCGGAAACAGAGAAGAAGACCAACGGAAGAGGAAGAAGGCGAAGATGGAAAAGCATAGGGGCACTGAACTGCATATATTTGTGTGCCGTTATGCACAGAGGTTGATGGGCTGGGCCTTATATTATTCCCATATTTTGTTGGGATAATTAGGGGATTATTCAAATTAGGTTTTCTAAAAATCCGGAAAAAATTTTTCTTTATCTTTCTCATTTTTCACTTTGACATGCTCCATTATCTTTTCTGTATAATTGATGACTTTTTCCTTCTTCCTCTTTTATCTCTAATCTTCTTCACTTTTTTTCATTATGAACAGTTCATTTTTTGTTTTCTTTAGAAGATTATGATGGAAAAAAAAATGTTGCTAGTTTTAAAATAAGAAAGCGGATTCTACTGAAAAAAAATTCAGGGGAGAATATTTAGCTTTCGTCTCCTTAAGTTACCAAACACCCGATTCTTAACAAGAAAACTTTAGCAAATGATATGATTCATACTAGATCTTCAAAGAAACCCAAAAAATCAAATATTGCAATTGATGAAGCAGGTAAAGGACTGGACGAGGCTCATGCAAGGTGTGTTCTTTCACTTTTTGTTAATTTTAAATTAATTGAAAGTGTTATTTGTTTTGGTGTAAATGATGTTATCATTATTTATTGTATTCAAATGTTATTTCCTCTTACATGTTATATTCAAATGTTGTTTGCATTTAGATGTTGTTTCATATGTCATGTTACTTTCAAATGATGTTTGTTTACATGTTTGTTATTAGTATATTGTAGGTATACGAATGGTTTACATGTGGTTTACTGTTTATATTAACCCTTATTTAGTTCATTTTATGTGGGTGTTAAATAGCTTATTCAACTTGTTTGATATCTTATGATTTTAGGTATTTTTTTTATTTTTCTTGTTTTTCACTTTTGTTGCTATCGTGTTATATTGAATTATTATTGTTGTTTATATTATGTGTTCTTGGAATATATATAGTATATGTGTGGTTTACATGTATTTGACTATATTTTATTTGGTTTAAAATGATGTTATCATTATTAATGTTGTTTGTATTTATAGATCAATTTTTTCTTTGATTTCTTTTGTTTTGAGCACTGTTATATTCAAATAATATTTGTTTTGAAATGTTGTTTCTTCTCTCATGTTATATTCAAAATGTCTGTTATTGGTATATTATAGGTTTACGAATGGTTTACATACGGTTTACTGTTTGTGTTAACCCTTATTTAGTTTATTTTATATGGTTGTTAAATAGTTTATTCAACTGGTTTGATATCTTAGGGTTTTAGATAGGTTTTTTCATGTTTTCACTTTGTTACTGCTATCTTATGTTGAATTGCTATTGTATACATTTTGTGTTCTTGGTATACATATGATATACATGTGGTTTACTAGAAGTATACATATGGTATACTCATGGTTTACATGTGGTTTACTTTAGCTTTATTTATATTTTTAGTGAACTTATTTGAGGTTTGTTTCTTTTTTATTTGTAGGAATGAGATTTGTTGATTCCATATAATAATCATTTTGGTACGAACATCAATATATGCTTCAACATAGATATTATTAGTGTGCTGAAGAAGCAGTTGACAAATAATCAATTGCAAATGTTCACGCAAAGTTGTTTTGGTCATTTTCTAGACATGTTATCATTTGTAATGTAACATCAGTTGATTTATTATCTTTTATTACGTGAAGTATTTGTTGAAAAACCTGATAAAATTTGGATTCATATGAACGGATTTAAATTAAAGTTTAGGATATGTTATTATTTCTGCATTCTTTTCTCTTATATGTTCTTTTTGTTGAATTAGGTTATTAATCTGGTTTCCTGGGGGTATACATATGGCATGTTAAAAGTATATGATTGACTATGCATAGAACATTCAGTTGTTGGTGCATTTGAGCTGTTGGATGATAAATTCTAGATGCTTTGATAGCTGATACATAGGGGATATTTTGTAAAATCTTGCTCCTTTTTCTTTATTTCCATGTAGAACCTCCATGTAGCATCATTTTCTACTTTTAGTGGTAGATAATCTTACTTCAATTGGTATACAATCTCGAATATTGAATTTTGATTCTTTGATTATATTTGTTCTTCAATTGCTTGTTGCAAATTTCTGAATGAACATTAAGTTGGAATGAGGATGCCTTGAATTTGGAAATTGGTATACTTTGTTGAACTAATACATTCAACATTATATTGAATTAAGATTGGTATTAGATCTTATATTTTCTTGTTGTCTTTTGTTGATGTCTTCATGTCTTGCAGCAATCTCTTCTGTCAGATATTGCAGGTTTCTTGGATCAATTGTTGAAGGTTTCTTACTGATTGATTTTGTTCAATTATTATTTGATCAAATTTTCTGCGTGTTTTTGATGGAAGCTAGGTGTTTTTAATGGAAGCTGGGTGTTTTTGACGGAGTCTTGGTGTTGTGCGTGTGTTTAATGAGATTTTTTTTGATATTTTTATGTTTTTAAATTATGATAGGTATTTGTATTTTATAAGAAAATTTTTTGATTTAGAAAATTTCATGAGATTCTCTTTTGATGTTTTCTAATTTATCATGATAAATTAATATTATAAAAGTTGGTATTTGTGCAAGAAAAAAATATAGTTGGCAAACTTGAAAAAAACATTAGCTCAGACAGCAATTTCAAAAATTTCCTTACTTTGTTTCTCTAATAATTATAAAATAACCAATTTTTATTAAAAAATTTAAAAAATTACTTTTTAAAATAATAATATGATTTTATTTAATTTTTTGAAAAAATATACTAAACATGTTAATATTATTATCAATTTCAGTTGAAGAAAATAGATCTTGTAATAAAATAATCAACTTTGATTTATATTAATAGATGGAAATTAGATTTTTTATATTTCACCTTCTTAAAATTTTCTTCCAATATATAGATATTTTGGTTTAATTTGATTTCAATTTTTTATTTTTCATAATTAATATTATAAATAACTTGAGATGGGATATAAAATATTACCTCATTTTTTATATGATAATTCCATATCAGGAATGCAATCTAATTCATTTCACATGCCATTGAAAATAAAAACAACTTTCATATGGAATTAGTATTTTTAATGAATATCACTATGTTTTACAATATATATTTTATAATTAATTTCTTTTAGTATATAGTATATATTTGATTATATAATATGATTTCAAATATATATATATATTATAAGATAATATATACTTCTAATTCTTTTTTATTTATTTATAAACTTTAAACCCTTTAAATTATCATTGCTTTGTAATTTATCCCATCAACTTTATTTTTTACTATTTAAACATCTTAATTTTATTAAAAAATAATAAATTTATAAGTTAAAAATAATTAAATATAATGTTGTGTATTATATAAATGAATAAATATATATGAATAAATAAAATAAAAAATTAAAATGAAATAAACCAAAATAAAATAAATAAAATAAAAAAGATTAAAATTTGTAATTGTATTTGAGCTATTTTTTTTATCATGAAAACTTTATGTTGTTTCACCTTTTGTTTAATTGTTTTATATCTTCTACCATCTTCTAGTTTCTTCTTTTATTTACAACATTATGACAGTTAGTTTTTCAGTTGTCTTTTCCTTGTATAAATAACAGCCCTCCTTTTGTAACAAAAAACAATAATATAATAACAAATTTTGTTTCATGGTATCAGAGCGAGTCTCTTTAAAAAATTACTCTAATGACTACATCAATACAAAATACTGATGATTCTCTTAGTGGTTCTGCTGGGATTGCTTTACAAAATGCTGATCAACCAGGGATGATATTGGTTAGTGTGTCGATGGATGGCTCAAACTACATCTCTTGAAGCAAATCCATGACAATAACCCTTCGCGTGAAAGATAAGCTTGGGTTTATTGATGATTCATGAGCAACACCAAATGAAAATAATGTTAATATGGAAAATGGAAATGAACCGATTCCATGGTGATCTCATGGATTCTTAACTCATTATCAAAGGAGTTAATTGATGCATTTATTTATGTTACCTCAGTGAGGCAGCTATGGGAGGAGTTAAAGGAACAATTTGGGAAAAGTAGTGGTCCATATCTTTATTAAATCAAACGTGAGATTGGAATGTTCTCCCAAGCAAATTTAACTGTGATGATGTATTTCATTAAGCTGAAGAAGATGTGGGATGAGCTTGGTTCCCTACGGTATATTCCTGCATGTAAGTGTGATACTATCAAAAAATTTATTGAAATGAAAAATGAGGATAAAGCAATTCAGTTCTTGATGGGGTTAAATGATTCATATGACCATGTACGAAATCAAATTTTGATAATGGAGCCAATTCCTAGTGTTAATAAAGCTTATTCCATGGTGCTAAGCATTGAAAAACAATGAGAAGTACAAGCCTCCAACAACACCATTGCTCATGCTATATACAATCGAGATATCAAAGGTAAAAATAATTTTACAGGGAAAAATTTTAATCGCAAGCCAAACCTGAAGAAGGATAAGCTTTCCTTACGTTGTTTCCATTGCAACATGACTGGTCATTCCAAGGACACTTATTTTCATCTACATGGATTTCCTGATTGGTTCATTGAGTTAAAAAAATGATAAAAGGAGAAAGTTAACTTGACCATGGAAGACTCACCATTAATGGATCCAACTGCTAAAGAATTCCAAAAGCACAACAATCCCAAGATTGCCTCCATAATTCAGCAGGAAATTGCCAAATACATGTAAGGACAACATACACATGAATTAGCAAGTTGTGTAACAATTTCAAGCTTTGCTGGTAAGAAATCACATACTACTTTACTACAAACTGATAAAAATATTAGAACTTAGATTGTAGATACAGGTGCTACATCTCACATGACCTATTCCAAATGTCTTTTTAACACCCTTATACCAAATTCTCATAACCATGTCACCCTACCTAATGGAAGCATGCAACACATTACGCACATAGGAACTATACTCTTACATCCCTAACTAACACTAATAAATACACTTCATATACCAACATTCAAACATAATCTTTTATCTACAAGAAAAATAACACATAACAACAATATTATTATTACCTTTTTTGCTAACAAATGTTTTTTGCAAGACCTCACAAAGAATGAAGTTATAGCTACTGCTAAGCTTAAAAATGGTCTATATGAGTTAAATAACAACTCTTTTCCTGATAGTTGCAAAAGTAATTATGTCATGCTTAATCAAGATTATTACCTATGGTATCAACGTCTCGATCATGTTTCCACAGAAAGTCTATCTCATATCAATGAAATCAAAATTTCTATTCCTCAAATTGTGCATGCATATGATGTGTGTCATTTTCCCAAACAACATCGTAAACCATTTTACAAGAGTTTCATCAAAACCAAAGGCATTTTAGAACTTTTACACCTTGATTTATGGGGTCCTTACTATATTATGCCTATCACGAATGCCAAGTATTTTTTAACAATTGTTGATGATTTTTCTAGAGCAACTTGGACATTCATGTTAAAAGAGAAGTTTAATGTTCATACGATCATTACAGAGTTCATACTTTTAATTGAAAATCAATTCTCACAAAGGGTTAAAAAAATTAGGTTTGACAATGGTACTAAATTTTTGAATAACTCATTACAATGTTTTCTTAAATCTAAAGGTATTTTTCACCAAAGAACTTGTGTTTATTCTCCCTAACAAAATTATGTGGTACAAGTTGCTAGAGCTTTGATGTTTCAATCAAATTTACCTTCACATTTTTGGAATTAATCAATTTTAATGGCAACTGAGATCATTAATATTTTGCCAAGCAAAACTCTTAATTGGAAAACACCTTTTGAGCTCTTATACAAGGCAAAACCAAGTTATAATATAAATAACAGTCCTCCTTTTGTAACAAAATACAACAATATAATAACAAATTTTGTTTCATATCACATTAATTTTCATGTTATTGAAAAAAATCCTCAATTTTTAGATTTTGTAAAATAAATAATATTTAAATATGCATATTTTAAAAATATATAATAAATATAAATATTTTAAAAATATATTATTTAATTTAAAATATTTATAAATTTAATAATGATAAATAAAGTATAATATATATTTATATATATCAAATCTCATAAATATTATATTTTATAAGATATTTCAAATCTTATAAAAATGAAATATTTTAAATTATATTTGATAAAAATTAAATAATATATTTTATGAAATATTAAATATTTTATTTATTTAAGTATTTGTATTTAGGTGGCATTTCAACTTGTTATGATAGTTATTATTTGGATTCTTTTCCTTATTTCTACACCTTCTTCATAATCCTCCTTTTACCATAAAACCTTCTAATAAAATAAAAAATAATATCATACAAATTATTTAACCAAAAGCTTACCACCCTCATATTTATAAATCTTAAAATAATAAAATTTTTTCATTCAATTATTTTTTATTTTTATAATTTATAATCTTAATTTTATATAATTTTAAATTATATAAAATAAAAAAATTTAATTTGTTTTAAATTTTATAAATTGATTTTATCAGTTTATAAGCTAAAATAAATATCCATTAGTTTCATGAGTCATATTATTAGTATTTTATTTTATTTTTTTAAAAGAAATAATAAATAATTTATTTTATTATTTATATTTATTTAACTTATTTATATTTAATTAAATTTATAATATATAAAAAATTTAAAATATAAATTAATATTAATTTAATTATAAATTGATTAAATACTTTCATTTTCTGTTTTTCGTTATTTTTTTGACAAATATTTTTCATTTTTTGGATCATTTTCATAAAAAAAATCATAAAATTCTAACAAATCTAAATATGAGTAAAAAATATTTTAAATTACACGGTGCACCTTAGCGAATACCCAATTATCATGCGCCGTTTCTAAACAAAATTGGACAAAGAACTCGAAACGCCATGGAATCGGATTTAATACCACAGGATTTTGGAACTGTGAAAGAGAGAGATACGAACGAACAACGCCATCAAACACAACCCAGAAAAATTCGAAGAAGACGACATCATTAAAACCCTAAAAGTTTTGATTCAGTAGGTAAAAGAGATGGCAACAGATGATCAGGAGATTCCAGAAGGAAGCTTGCAGAACATTCTAGAGCAAGATTCCCTGAAATGGGTGTTTGTTGGAGGCAAAGGCGGTGTTGGCAAAACGACATGCAGTTCAATTCTGTCGATCCTTCTCTCTCGGGTTAGATCTTCTGTTTTAATTATATCAACTGATCCAGCTCACAATCTTAGCGATGCCTTTCAACAGCGATTCACCAAGACTCCTACTCTGGTCAATGGCTTTACCAATCTTTTTGCTATGGTAAGTTTTGAACTTTTCTTTTAAAAAAATTTCAGTCTTTTGTTTACTGGGTTTGTGTTGTTTTCTTAGTCGAAAAAGTTCGAATGTTTCAAGGCATACCCAGTTAATAAATTTATCGTTCGATGGTTTAACATGCTATTCATAAATTCCATTTATTATGGTTATTCTTCTGGAGATTGGAGTGTTCGTTTTGGTGAGGAAATTTTTGTTGCCTAATTGTAATTCTTTGGCAGGAAGTGGATCCTAATGTTGAAAACGAAGATGTAGGTGGAAGTGATGGAGTGGACAGTGTATTTTCTGAGCTAGCCAATGCAATTCCTGGCATTGACGAGGCTATGAGCTTCGCTGAAATGTTAAAGTGAGCAATATGTTTCCTTTGATTTGATGATCTTACAAGATTCAAATACTACGTTCTCTAATTGTCGTACAGCTTTGTTTTGATTCTTGGCATGTGTTGGATTTTTACGATTTGTGCCTTTCTTGAGCTATGGTGTTGCTGTCTAGACCACTAGTCTTGGCAAAACTTTCCTGTTAAATAGAACTGCATATCCTGTCGAGTTAGCTAGACTTCGATACTATCATTAACCATTGTAACAACTTGATTTCAGGTGTTATATTGCATGAACATTCCCTATTGTCTTTTCATTTCTCTGGGCATGATTGCTCATCTAACTGCACATTGGTATTGCATACTTGATGCGGCATGGAAATTTCGTGGGGCTTTTATAGAGCATTCTTTTCCCCCTTCTTTGCCATGTGCATTGCTGGAGATTTATTATATCTGATATGATGATGTCATTGTTATCTTTAATCAACCATCACTAGCTCTTGATGCAAGTAAACAATTTTTGTGCAGATTAGTTCAAACAATGGATTATTCTGTTATTGTATTTGATACAGCTCCAACTGGTCATACACTTAGGCTATTACAGTTTCCTTCAACATTGGAGAAGGGGCTTCAAAAGATGATGTCTTTGAAAAGCAAATTTGGTGGCTTACTGAATCAGGTATGCCTTAAATATCATCTTCAGAATTCAAGTGTAGGGCTCTTTTTGGGCCTCTCACGATATCTTGTAACAAGTTACTAACAGACCCTCCTTTTATTTATTATAACCATTTTATATTACCATACAATGAAGTGGCATATACAAAATGACATTGTTCATGGCAGATGACCCGTCTCTTTGGTATTGATGAAGAATTTGGTGAAGATGCACTTCTGGGAAGGCTCGAGGGCATGAAAGATGTGATTGAACAAGTCAATAATCAATTTAAAGACCCAGTAAGATATTGCATTTTGTAACTGGCTTTTATTTCATAAAATAGATGTCTTTTACCATATTGTTTTTTGGTATGAACTTGTTTGATTGATTACCCATTATTATGGAGTTTCAAGCTTCAAATTTGATGGTTTAAATTTGTATCGTGTTACCTAGTTATCTGTGTGCAGTTCAGTTATGTTTTGAAATTTTATTCAGGTATGATTTTTGTAGTCCTTCCTTCAAATTTTATATATTTTGATGAAGAAGATAACCAGGCTTCTATCTTATGTTTTCTGTGTGAAGAATGTATGTGTGTGTTGGTTTTTCTTTACTTAATCTAGATAGACTTAAATTTAGTTCCATGTTTTACTAGCCTTTTTTTCCCTGGAGATCCGGCCAAGTCTGTATGAAAGTTAGGATTCTTGAAGTTCTGATATCTTGTACATTCACAAAAAATTCAACAATTTATCTTACATTCCTTTCACCTTCATGTTTGAGAATCCATTTTCTAGGTTTGTCTTGAATTCTTTACATTTTACTGTACTGTTATTTTCCTTAACGCCGTTGTATTTTTCTTTTTCTTTTTCAGGAGTTGACAACCTTTGTCTGTGTTTGCATTCCGGAGTTCCTCTCTCTCTATGAAACAGAGAGACTAGTGCAGGAACTAACCAAATTTGAAATAGATACGCATAATATTATCATTAACCAAGTGATTTACGGTGAAGAAGGTATGAGATTTATGTTCCTGTTTCCATTGTGTTTTATGTTTTTGCTCAACTAGAAAGCCAAAAGCATCAGCATTCACCGGTCATCTTATCATTGTAGATGTTGAATCAAAACTGCTTATAGCAAGAATGCGAATGCAGCAGAAGTATCTTGACCAGTTCCACATGTTGTATGATGACTTTCACATCACTAAGCTGCCACTGCTTCCAGAAGAGGTAAACTACTTACATAAGCTTTGAAATTATACGCTTATCTAAGTTTTTTATGATCTGAAAGCAAAAACGGAATGACCAACATGAGCTTGCTTTGAATCCATAATTATACGATTCTCATTGACATTACTTTTGCACATTTATTAGTCAACATGTCAGTCTAGAACGTACACAAATTGAGAAGATTACATTATATCCGACAATCATTAAGCCTTGAAATTGGTCAGGTAACTGGGGTGGAAGCACTCAAAGCATTCTCAAAGCATTTTGTGACACCATATCAACCGTCTACCAGTAAAGGCACGGTGGAAGGGCTCGAACAGAAGGTATCTACATTAAGACAGCAACTGGCAGAAGCTGAAGCAGAACTAGAGAAACTTCGAAAAGGAAAGCAATTGGCATGACTCTTATCTGCTGCTCACCCACTCATATTATCTCAGGATTTTCATTGAAGGCCATCTTCTCACTTCAACTGCCAACAAAGTCGAACCCTCTACTTTACACTTAGGGAATGACTTCCTCCTCCATATAGGTTGATTTATTTATGATGATTTTTTCCCCAGTTTATGGTAGATCAAAATTTTTTGCACAACAATAAGTGGTTATTATTCTTACTCTGCTCTACGGTTGGTTGGGTGCATTGATTATCAACGGAACCCTTTTATTTTCGGGTGCCATGTGAGACCATCCATTGGTAACTTGGCTAAATTTGGACCAATCTTCAAGATAAAAAGCGCTGTTTCTGGTTGCGTTCTTTCGAGGGAAGATTCGATTTCTTAAATCAAGTTTCTTGCTTGCCTAGCTTGCATGTTAAGTATTCTTTTGCTAACAAATGACTTATCCAATGATGGTCATTTAGAACCAATCAAACCAAATGGTTTTTTCTAACTTGTCTGATCTTTTGGTTTACCGCGATAATGGAAAACCCCGCAGCCTGCCCACTAGACTTGATCCACTAATCATCATCAGACGCCAAACAAAAAGAAGCGGGAATCCTTCCTCCCCACAACCTCCTACCTGCTCGTGTTCGTAGCTCGATCAGAGGTTAAGAGGTCTTTTTGTTTAAGGCTATTTACCATGTCTCAAAGAAATTGCCGGGGACTGTCGGGGGTCGTGTTGTTAGATGCCCAGATGATAGTTTTTCTGTTATAATTTTAATGTGAGAATATTTAACAAGAAGTTGAGATGGCCGAGTTGGTCTAAGGCGCCAGATTAAGGTTCTGGTCCGAAAGGGCGTGGGTTCAAATCCCACTCTCAACATCATACAGTGTTTTATGTAATTTGTGCATTTCTTTAGCAAAGCTAGCTATGGCCATTTTCATTATCCTTCTTGTGTTAAAAATATCATAAATCATATGGAAAACAAAATATATATATATAAAAATTGTATTGACATGTTTGATTTAATAAATAGTTATATAATTAATAGACCTTAATTATTCATTATAATTTAAATGATTAAATAGTCATGTATTGTATTAATTAAATTTGAAACTATGCTAACTTTAAATAAATACCTTTATACTATAAAATGATAACACATGCAACTGTATCAATTTTTCAGTCTTATTCTTTTACAAACATTATTCAAGGCACATAAATATTCTTCACAATGTATTAAAAGAATGAAGGCACATAGAAATTTATTTATACTACCTTTTTCTTCAACTTTTTTAAAACTTATTTTTTTATTTAAAAGAATTTTATTTAAAATTAAATTTAAATATTGATTTTTACTCATCTAAAATAAATATTAAAAAATTAAATAGTAATATTTTCAATTATAAAACTTAAAATTTATCTAATTTTATATAAAATATTAATATTTTTAATTTATAAAAATTATTTTTTATCTAATTTATAGATTTAATTTATAAAAATTAATTTTAGTTTAAAAAATTAATATTTATTAAATTTTATCTGGTAAATATAAAAATTAAATAATAATAGTTTTAATTTATAAAAATTAAGTTTTAATTATTTTTATATAACATAATAAATAGTTTTAATGTGTGAAAATTAAATTATATCTAATTTTACATAAAATATTGTTTCTACCATAATTAAATTGATTTTAATTAATTAAAATAATTTAATAAAATAATTTAATATTAATTTATTTAATATTTTCATTAATTAAAAGATATTTAATATTTGAGCCATTTATTAATTTAATAGGCCTAAATTATGAATATGGGCCATTAATTAATTTAATAGGCTAGTTTTAATTAATTTAAGATTA
>CANYBF010610524.1:0-14915 GCA_948192965.1 Dalechampia spathulata
CCCACAAACATACCCTAAGCAACCTAAACAAACCCTGGATTGCACCTGAATGAACCGGGAATGCCCGTAAAGGCAAAGCAATGAAGAAATAGCCCGACTCATCCCAATCAATCCGAGAGGCTCAAATTTAGGGTGCGACAATTAGGCTCCTAGGAAATCCATCTTATTTCTTAATCATCCATTCCCAAACTATCTCTACCAAGTATTTCTAGTACTTCAGTTATAAGTATCAAGCTACTTTAGGAATTCAATATACAATCATTCTAACACTACGTCATATTAGACCCAACTAAGTTATTCGCTTAAGCGGGTAATTTTGGCAGTTCATAAACTAGTGCTCAACCCTCATAATCTATGCTTGTTTAGCTTGAAAAAATTCTAATGTAATTAATTAATTAAATCATTTCCTACTTACTAATAGGGAAACCCTTTAGTTAATATAATATCGTATAATCACTTATACTAAAATACATTAACCATATAATAAAGAATATATTCACAGGTATACATGTATATATAAGGCTTTAATATCCTATCACCAACCTTTGACCACCTCTTATATGTATATTTTCATGCATTATCAAAAAATTAATTTATCTATATGTATGTGATAAAATAATTCCCATTCTAAGTTATACTTAATAACTATCAATTTCATTTAATTATCATAAGCTCTTTAAAAACAAAATACTTAGTTGCTTGTTCTTCTAATTTATATATGCATTATTTTTATTTCATTAAATTCTAATATTAATTGTCTCTTTCAAGTTTCTAAAAATATAAGCATTAATGGTCACAACATACTATATTTTTTTTATTTTTTTATTTTTTAGTTGGTATAATAAATCTCCCTTATTTAATTATTCTGAACTAATCTCCTTTTTAAAATTAATTAAAACTTACATTAAGTAGCTGACCTGATAATTCCTTTTCCTAAAAAAACTTACTTAATATTTAAGTTTTATTTTCTTTAATTTATTATATAAAGTGTATTTAATAATTTAATTGAATTACCACATCTCACCTTATTCAATGTTCTTTATTATTTCATTCGCAACTTGCTATTTTATAGTTAAATTAATTAACTTTGCATCTTCGATTAATTATCAAAATATCATTTAATAAATTTGATAGATCCATACATAGCATTACTACAATTTAAATATTACAAACATATTTCGCTAGCGTATACATCTATATTATTATTATATCTTTTTAATTTATCAATTAGGTACCTATCTAATACTTATGTTTATATTATTCAAATTAACAATATAAGTTCACATTCACTAAGTAATAATTCTAGCATTAATTCTCTTGATTTATCTTTCCAACCTTATTTTACTCATGTAAATTATATTTGAATAAAGTTAAACATAATAAACTACACACATACTCATTATTTATAAATTTATAAAATATGAAACCTTTGATCTTTCATTTAAAATTTCTATTCTAACCTACTTTAACTCATTTCATCAATTAAGCCTAACAATTTATTCAAATTGTCAAATTCATATCTTAACGTATTATTGTTATACTTATCAAACTTATTAATCTTATCTAATTAATCATTGATTGTGTTAATAATTTTATCATGAAAAATCTAAAATATAGTTCAACATAGCTACAATAATAATGTGGTGATAATTGTGGAAGTGGGTGTGATATAACACACTTAAACTCCATAGAATAATTATCATTTACATAAGTATTATGTAAGAATAACACACTGATCAAATATAATTCATATCTAAACTAATAAGTATTATATCTTATTTCAATTATGCTTTCTTTATTTTCAAATTACCTTTATAAGGCATCATTGTCATTAATTCTAACTTAATGCTCTTCTGAACAATCATTTAGCAATTATACATAATTTGAAACAACACCATAACTAGTGTTTATCTTCAATACATAATATGTAAAATAGTGGATGCAATATTAATCTTATAACTCTCACAACTATTGATAACTTGAAGCAAGCCAATTCCACAAATGTGTGCATGCAATGACATCGATTCAATTCCTTATCCTTGAACTAATTAACATAATAACATAATTTAAATATGATACTTACATATCAAATAATTCAATCTATATCAACACTTGTATGATTCTAATGTACAACTACCATAACAACCTTGTCCTCGTGAATATGTTAAAGTTCATTAATTCATACACTTAAAAGCTATTTTATTCTTTTCATTTTCATACTCTTAACTTACTAAGCATTAAAGAGAATTGGAACTAAACTCTACAGTAGAAGCTTCTTGTTCTTATAATTATGGCTTTCTACTCATTTTCATATTATAAGTGTTAATATCTCATCATTAATTATTCTTTTATTGATACATAGTTATGTTTTGATGCAACATTAACAAAAAAAATATCTACATGCAAAATAAAGTAATTTAAAATTAATTATATGAATATGAATTCTTAAAAAAAGTATGTACTAGTGATCGTGACAACTTAAACCCTAATTACGTTAAAAATCAAGGATTAATATCTCATTAAGTAATGGTGAGTCCTCTTTCCCCTTTTTCTCTTGATTTTATTCTTAGTTTAGTGTGTTTAACTTGTAGGATTGATGACTTTTTAATATGGCAGTAGCATTTATGACCTTATAATGGCCTAAATGATTTGCAACAATCAGATAAATGACCTTATATGTTTATTTATGAAAACATGTTTAGCAATAGAAGATATAATTTAAAACTTTTTAAAATACATGATTTCATCGGATCTAGCAATACCATACATATAATACATCAACAATAAAGAAGATCACCAAAGAAGAGATCAGGAACTTACTTTTATGTAGATCTCCTTCTTTCTTGTCCATCAGAAAAGTTATAGTAAACGTTTGAATCCCCAACTTAGAGGATGTCTAAACTATCCACGCAAGCAATAAGAATGATTAGTAATCAATATTACTTGTTTTATTTAGAGACTAGTAAAATAAAACAAAAGGAATAAATTGTAACATCCTCATTTACACTACTATGAGAAAGGTAGTACAAAGTGATATAAAGATGAAGTAAGTTCATATGAGAAAGAATAGTTAGTGAAAAGATAGTTAAGGTGATGAAAATAAGCTTAAAATGTATTATGAAGAGTACTTAGTATGATTATATGATAAGTATGATAAGTATGATTTCAGGTTTGAAGAAATTTTCAAATGATATCTTTTATGTTGCAAGAAATGTGGGGCTGAAAACAAATGCTTGGTGTATAAATAGTGCAAATGCTTCTATATATGTATTATTTTAGATATACATATAAATATAATATACATATAAATATACATACATACTATACCAAATACATCATTGGGGTTATGTATAATGTATTTAATATTGATAATGGAGTATTAACATATTATGTATATCTTAAGTGATTGGATAATTAAATACATTATTTATTTTATCATAAGGATAGATATATGAGAATATTATGTTAGTGGATTTTTATGGAGAAGGAAAAAAAATGCATATGGTTTATGTTAATAACATTATATTAGAATGGTGATTTAATGCCTATTACGTATGAATATTGTATATCAGTATATGAATAAATAAGAATATGTATTGTTATGAATTATTAATGTTAGAGGTAGTTTCTATTGTGGGGGTAGAGAAAAGTCAACTTTAGGAAGTAATATAAATTTTCCTCTTTCGCTTATTTCTTCCTTCCTCTTCCTCGTACCCATAGAATGGGTATCACTTCTTATTATCATCAAAACCTTCCTTTTTCTTCTTTCTTTATTCTTACAAAACTATATCTTCAAGGCTTTGAAATCCAGGTAAGAGGAAGTAAGAATTTAAGCTTTTTTATTGTTTCTTGTGGCTATTTTATGATTAATTTAGAGATTTGGTATCTTGATTTTACAGAGTTGAAAGAAGTAACTTGTTGTAAGATTGTATTGATTGTGTATAAAAGAAAGAATTGGATGAAATATGAAAGAATAAGGAAGTAGAAGTGCTGAATTTGGTATCATGCATAATCAAATAAAATTCTAGGTAAAAATATTTAAGTTAAATCCTAACTTGAATCTCTTTCATGGGTCATTTTAGTTATTGATTAAGGTTTGTAAATGATGAATTATATTTGATAGATGATCGAATAATAAATGTTGTTAAATTGATGTTTCTAATAAGTTTTATAAGTGATTTTAAGATGTTTTAGTTATGGTAATGGATTAGGAAGCATGGGGAATCATTTAGAGTTATTTTGGAGTGAATTTCTGCTGTATTTTAAGCTCATGATCATGCTCGTGACTTGAAGTCACGATTGTGATAGTAGGTTTTGCAAGATTTCTACTTAAAGACATGATCGTGACAGCAACTAGTTTTAACTTCGATATGTGATCTTGTAAACAACATTTGAAAGCCTTATCAGATGATTTTTGGGGTGTGTAATATATCATTGGAAATCTCTTTAAGTCTAGTTTTCAATGATTAAATAATGCTTTAATTTAAAAGTCATTTACTTAGGTAAAAGACTTGTACAATGATCAAAGCTCTTAGAGGGCATGATTTTGTGTTTTGGTATAGTATTCTGCTTTGCATGTCATTTGATTTAAAGTTAAAGGCCCTATCAAATGAGTTTTGGGGTATGTAATATATCATTGGAAAGATCTTTGAGTATAAAGTTTCCAACAGTATAAGGTTGGTTTTGTTTTAAGGTCATTTGGTTAGTTAAAAGACTCATGGAAGGTAGACTACTCATTAGGGGCAACATGTTTCATGTTGAAAAGTGGTTAAAAAGGAATAATATTTAACCTATAACTTGTTATTCATTGAAATCTTTTTGTGTTGCTAATTATATCAATCAATTGTATGATCATTACATATGGATATGATATTAAGTTGTGCATTAGTTAAGCATTGTTAAGAATTCTTTTAGGATTGCTTAATTATGTTAAGTCATAGACCTACATAGGAGGTGATTGAAAGAAAGCAATGTGACATTAATCTTGTATGAATTGATTCTTTTACTAAGTATGGATTTTCTTGTTAAATACTTGAATGAGTGTGTATATGAGATATAATGATGAAATTATGTGGTAAAGTGGTTTGGACGAATTATGTAAATGCTTGAATAGTAATATGCCTTATATGTTTGGCACCTTAATGAATACATGTTCATAGCTTTCAAACTTAAAACTATGCACACTTAAACCTCATTACTCTATCTTATATATGTCTACATACTTAGAGGTATATAATGAAATTAATGCATTAGGTGCTAAACATGAATGCTAAGTGCTTTATACTTGCCCAATAGATCATAATTTATGTCTTACATGCTATTATGCCTAAGTATGACTAATATGGGTACTTGAACATGAACGTATGTATGAGTTAAGGCATGTATGAGATTATTGACATATATTATTATCAAATGGAAACCAATGGTACTTACATAAATTCATGTAAGCGATATTACCTAATACATTAGAAATGGTCAAAATATTGATATAATCACTATAAGTGAATTTTGGAATACTATGAGATGAATTCATGCTTACATGTTCAATATGTATTAAGTGAAACTATGACTATATCTTATAAATAGATGTGGATGCTTAAAGGTGTGAAGTTACATGGATAATGTGAATGATTAATGGATCACTTATTAAAGTTTATAGATTATATGTTACATTGAACGTGTTAGATGATATCTAAAGATATGAAAAGAGTGTAAATGACCTTAGTTGACTTATAAGAACTTAATATGAATGATATGAAAGAATATACATATGACTTCTACATGTTACATGATTCATCTCTATAAAATAAAAGTATGATATCTTAATATGGTTAAATGCTTTAATAATATTATAGATTCTATTCTTAAATGGTTGAATGATAATGTTACCACAGGCATCACTAAAGGGACAAAGGTAGGATTATTTCATTATGGATACAATGGAATCGTGAAAACAAGTTTGTGCTAATTATTAGTTGATTCCTTATTAATGAATCGGCTGGTAAATTATTAACTTACCTTGATATTAACATGTGGTTACATGTTTTATTTCATATTTTTACTATACTATGAACATGAATGATCAATGCTAAATAAAAATGTGAACTCAACAGAGTATAATTTACAATATAAAATATCCTTATCTATTTAATAAGGTTTTTAATTTAAGTTCATGTTTATAGAGAATTTATATGATGAGTATCTTCTTTAATATGATGTTATTATATTACAATGATGAATGATGGTTGATATATTTATAATAATTATGAAAAGATATAAATCATGTATTATGATATCATGATCTATCAAATAAGGTTATCATATACAAAGTTATGAACATAGTGATATAGTGAGATGTTACTATCTTTTATTGATGAAAATTCATATGGAAATGGTTGAAGATAGTGAATGTTATATCGTGAATGGTGAATTGTGATGAAATAAATGAACATCATTATATTTAATGATATTGAATGTATAAAAAGGATTATGTATGGTATTATATTATGATGCTTATATATTTTCAACATGGCATCAAAGAATAGTGATTACATATCCTGTAATGAATTATACAAGTAGGAAGGCATAATTATGAGATAGCATAAAGAAGTTATAAGATGGGAAAGGAAAGGAATGAGATGTTTCTAAGGGTACAAGAAGTACTGGTAAATGGGATCTAGTATCACAGATGTATGAAAGATTGATATGAGAAACAAATCATAAATGTATCAGAGATTGATATACAATTATAAGATAGTAATGTATGAGTTACTATATCTATAGTTTATAATTATATTAAATGAGGTATTTTATCTATGATGTACCATGATTTTTAGTGAATAGTTAATAGTAATTTATAGTTGATAGGTTATAATATCATGACCTATTAATTAAGGTCAATGAGCAATATTTTAATGTACTTACGTTATGAAATCATCTTCATTATATTAAAGGTTAATGAATGTATGAAATGGATAATGTATGATACTGTATCATATGCTTACATATTTTCATCATAGCACCATGGCCTCATACATACATATCATGTCATGAATCATTTATAGACATATTCATATTCATGGCATGACAAAGAGGAATAGAGAAGGATGAAAATAAGCAAATGTGAAGCAATGATCAAAAGAAACGTACTAGGTCATATAATTAATGGATTCTCTTAAAGGAATCATACAGATATAATGGCTCTCCCAAGGGAGATGAGGTTCATAAAACCCTACAGTTATACCAATATTTGGACTCCTACAAGAGTTATGTACATGTACCTAAAGGGACCCAATATGAAAAGGAATTGTGCAAAATCATACAAAAAAGAAATGAAATGTTACAGGAAAATCAAAGGGAGAATACAAAGCATGAATGCATTCTCACAAACATACATTATCATTCATATATCATGAAAGTATAATGGATAGAATGATGACTGCACTACAATCATGCTTATATAGAGATGTTCATAGAGTAATGGAGTACAGTATAGTATTTTGTATAGTGATAAAGATACATTGATAAATAGATGTTTACAATGCTAATGCACAGGGCATAGTTATGCCATAAAGGAAATTATATACAGTTATTTGAGCTTAGGCTCATAGTCAATAATGTTATGTTGAAAGTATGATGTTATTCATTGATGGTATTTATATGTTGAATATAGATAGTTGGTGATTTACAATGATCATACAATATGATCATATTATGGGTTTACAGTAATGAAATAGTGGATATTAGTATATGATATTTAATATAGTATACATGCTATAAGACTTACATTTCTTATAGGTATTTCTAAAAAGATTATTGATTTAAAGAAATTAGGTGATGTGTATCATGGAAATGGCATTGATATAGTATTATCATAAATGAACTATGATTTGAGTAACTTAATGAGCTAATAAATGTTGTTATATGTATGAGATTCTCAGAAATAAGATTCTAATGGACTACATGGCGACATTATAATCATGATGATTAAGATTTTTAAACTTGTTATATTTATGATATATGATTGGTTTATACTTTCTATATTTATTATTAAGATCAACTTATATTATAATCAATTGATTTCATGAAAGATATTATGAAAAATGTGATTGGTTTATATTTCATCATGCTTCATGATTATAGCACCATTGAGTGAAATACTTAGCGTTCATCATTTGATGGATCCAAGATCAGCAAAGGATTGGAAATACATAGATCCCATGGTACCAGTTCAGCAAGACTCCTTTGGATGGCAAGGACTTGGATTAGTTTAACGTTTTTCTATATGGTCATTTTATGCAACTTGAGTAATGTTTTAAGGTAGTAAATATATGTAAGCGATATGAGGTTTAATATTCTTAAATGTTTTTCTTTTAACACAATATATAGTACAAATATTGCATCTATCAACTTATGAGGTATAAACTTCATATGTTTTTCAATTACTTGCATACAATGGTTTCCATTAATCAATGGTTTCCATTTTACTAGGGACTATTCATTATTCTATGGGAGCATGTTACATTGTGAGAGGGGTGTGACATAGATGAAGTATAATAAATGAATTTGGTTTTTCTTCTTTGATCTTTTATCAAAAATTGAATTGATCTCCTTGTTCTTGAGCTTCAAATGGCTTAGAAGAATTGGAAGAAGGAGGCAGCCAAAATTTCATATTCTGTAACCCTAAAAGTTATGTTAGACAACTTGTAAAAACCTAATTAGTCTTTAGGTTACTTAAGTCATATGCATGTGCATGCCACATGCTTCAGGCATATGACTTGCATGTGCATGACTTAAAATCCCTCCAGAAGCACATGAAAATCATGTGCACTTCCTTTTAATCCATCAAACATGAACAAGTCATGTGACAATCATATATTGACTATTAAGTCTTTTAATTTTGTCTAATTCCGTATATACCATGCATATTGAACATGTCAACTTAAATCACTTGTATCTTGAGTTCTAATTATTGGATTTAAGTGATCTTGGTATAAAATCAAAGCTGTTTTCATGTTCTATCAAATGAATATGAAAAATTCAGGTTATCTCATAACCAAAAGACATTATTTCATCAACATCCATTTATGATTATCATTCATCTTACTTTTGGTATGCGACCTTTTGGGTTTTGCCATGTTGGCAACAATGAACATATTATTAAATTTCATTTAATAACATTATATGTAAATCAAGAGTGGTGTCTAGTCACACATCATGACTATCCAAATATCAAGAGGTCATTAGTTTGACTATAACCCTTTTATATCAGATTCCATGAAATAAACTTCTTTCACCATCCACAATCTTATCTAGGTTTGAGTATGGATTAATGTCAACTCAATACATAATCAAGTATGTTAGATCATGCCTTAAATTTGATATTTCATGTACCATAATCTTTATTCCCAAAATGCCCTTATGAAACTCATTCATCAATAGGCATGCTACTCTGGCCAGAGATTCCTGAATAAGGAATATGACATAAGTCAATGAGATAAAACCTTTACATTTAATCTAGGGTGGTGAATCCTTTACTGATAAATAAAGACCTTCAACTACTTCACACTTTATCCAACCTCTAATTTATGAATGCCTTCTAAGGAGGAATAAAACATAGGAGTCAAAACATAGTGCTCTATAATTAAGATAACCTTGTTATCTCAAGTCTTAAGGATACTTGCACTATTGATTTGAGTGAGATATATTTCATAGACATAGATTAATCATTCATATGAAATCTCACTGGCAAGGCCTCCGATGAGTCAGTCCCAAACTACTCATCCACATGTTCACTTTAGACAATTCTTACCATGATGAATGAGAATCATCCCATAAGAAAGTATTACATGTGCTGATCTTAACCACATTAATAATATCCATTCTTATTAATACATTGATCAAGGATAATTTAGATATTGAACATTTGCATACAATAAGAACCTGTGAGGGTCGGTTTTTATCGGGGCCTAGAGCGAGGCTTGTGAAAGTCATGGATTGGGGACCACACTTGGAGTGAAAGCGCAGTTTTCCTAAGGGGTTCCCTTAAGGAATGATACGAACTTGAAAGAGTCATAAAGAGTCTCCACCAGATGGTTCTGGATTGGTCCAACCGACCCATAGCATGAGTGCTAGTTAAACCCTTCAGAGATTGGGTTTGGGTGGTGGAGATCTATTCTATGAGTTTCCAAAATTGATTTTACCATTATAGTTGGATTTAATTATCCTAGGCAGGCAAGCATGCGAGCGTAAATGTAAGCACACAGCGTGTCACGTGAATTGGCATTGCAAGGTTGCACGTAAAATGACATATAAAGCTATATGGCATTTAGATGGCATGGCATATGCATGTCATGTGATATAGCGATAAAAGTAAAATGGCATATGCATAACAAGTGAGCATGGATGACATATCATATGCATGATATAGCAACCTAATATGTAAGCACATATTATAGCAAATAGCGTATGGCGTTATGCGTTTAACGTTTTTGCTTTGTTTTAGCGTTGGCCATATAGTGTATGCAATGCGTATGTATAATATGTGGGATGAATGTCATATCATATGCATGATATATGAAGTGATGTATGACATGGCATAATAAATGGCATACCGTATGCATGGCATGTGTATGGCATATCATATGCATGATATGTGTGATGATGTAATACATGGCATATGCATGACATGTTATATATATGACATGCCAAATGTGTGGCATGTGAGATGATGCATGACATGGCATATGCATGGCATGTATAGTAGAATGTGCTTGTGTCATGTGGCATGGCATGTGAAATGTTATATCATATGTATGATATGGTATAATGTATGGCATACCATATGCATGTCATGGCATAATGTATAGCATACTATATGCATGGCATGTGAAAATGATGTATGACATACTATATGTATAGTATGTGAAGTGAATTACATACTATACATATGCATGGCATGTGAAGTGAATGACATACCGTATGCATGGCATGTGAAGTGAATGACATATCGTATGCATGGAATGTGAGATGACGAATGGTATGGCATGTGAGATGATGAATGGCATGGCATATGTATGATATGGCGTAGTGGTGCGTATGTAAATGTGTATTCAACATAGTATATGTATGGCATATTGTATGACATATGTTATGGCATATGACATGGCATAGTATATGACATGGCATGGCATATATGTGCATGATAAAGCGTATTGGATGATTGAGCATATTGGGTTACGTATTGGCGTATTTGGCGTATTGGCATATTTATATGTATGTGCATACAAAATACAGTATGTTATGGCATACGGTATATGCATGACATGCATAGTAGTGTGTGCATGTGTCATGTGACATGATGACATAGTATATTTAGGCAAATATACGAATAAAAATAAAGGCCGATGAAAGGGATCGAGGAAATTAAGGGGTACATAAAAGATAGGGGGATTATTACAGACCGAATAATAAATCCTATCCTATTACAAAAATTCCTCGCATACATAATTTTAGGATGTTAAGTAACGTCCCCTCCTTCCTAAGCACTATTCCTTGTGTTTTTGCACGATCCAAAAATGCGGATGGATTAATATGCAAAATAAAGAAATAAAATTCATTAGTAGTAAATGAATTTTGGATTTAATTGACTAGTCCCATACCATTTAAAAGTACGAACCAAGAGTCAAAATCTAGCAATTATTAGGCAATAATTGAAACAATAAACATGAGTCGGATCATGAAAATTCATTTTAATAAGAATAATTTTAAGCAAAATTATTTTGTTTGATCATGGAAAAAATTAATTGGGAGTGCTAACATCACTTGGAATATTTTGGAGATAGCCCCTCAACCAATTAAAATCCAATCCTTTCAAAAAACCGTATTTTATATGAGTAAAAATTGTATTTTATCGTAAAAATTAATTTTGAGGCCAAAATTAATTAAATGTAATTATTTTATGACTTTTCTAGAATATTTGAGCCATTGTAAAGCATCAAATACCACTGGATACGTCAAAAATACAGTAAAATATGGTCCAAAATATAGTTTTTCTGGAAAAACGCGAGGGATGTGCGCCACACATAGGCTGTGTGTGGCACACATCACATGATGTGTGGTGCACATCAGAGGTTAATCTGCAAGAAAATTAAATTTGTTAGTACATAAATGATCTACAGACAAAAATATGCAACTTTAATGAAGACAATACCTCATTTTGAGCACGAATCGACCTCCGGTTTAGCAAACCAAATAATTAATTAAGCAATTAATTGAAATAAATGATTTTAAGGCTTAAATCAAGTAATCTAGACAATATTCGGTAGATCTAGAACCTCAAGTGCATGGAAAAGCCTCTGGAGTTGCTGGAAAAATCATATCAGAAAGCGGTTCAGGTAAAAACCAGGTTTTTCTATGAAAACTGAGACCTATGTGCACTGCACATAGGCCAATGTGTGCCACACATAGGCTATGTGTGGCACACATGGGCATATGTGTGGCATACATGGCAGAGAAAACAGAGGGAAATCAAAGATTTTTCAGACAAAAACCCTAGATCCGACCCCGATCTAGGTAGATCGGACCCAAAAATGCGTTTTTGCTTCGTGGATTTGTATCCAACTCAAGAAAAATAATTTTAAAGTTAAAATTATCTTAGATCCAGTAAATATTTGGCAGATCCGAGACATTTAAGGCATAAGAAGGCCCTAAACATCATCGAAATAGCCAGATCGGGCAAAAAACTGAGTGAAAATGGGAGAAAAATAGCATTTTCTTTAAAATCTAGGGTGAATGTGCGCAGCACATGACCTCATGTATGCCACACATAGGCTGTGTGTGGCACACATGAGGTGATATGCACAGCACATCCTTTACAGAATAGTGACAGAATCAAGAAAATTGAAGAAAAGAGGGAAATTTACCTTATTCCAACAGCTTTTCTTCCTTGATCTAGCTTCCTTCCATTCTTAGGGACCCTAACTAAGCCAATTTTGTCTCTAAATCCTAAGGATTTAATTAATTAAGTGTTTAATTAATTTTAGAGGAATTTTGGCAGAGTTTTAGGTTGCTTCTGGAGCAAATTCAAGGTCTTTAATTCAGACCCCAAGCTCTATATTTATAGAGCAATTTTTAGGCGTGGTAATTTTGTAATTTTCACATGGATTTGAAAATTTCAAAGACAATGTGTGCCATACATCATGTGATGTGTGCCACACATTGTCAATGTGATGCGCACTTTAGGTCATGTGCATCGCACATCACCTTTTGACCCATCGCGTAGGGCCCATTGTGGTTGCTTCGGGACATGTGCCCTGAGCCTATAAGCATTATTCATCATGAGGAACAACTTTGTAGAACAAAGCGTTATTCTATGCAATGTGTGGTGTACATAGGGTGATGTGCACTGCACATCGCATTTTTACCCTATGCATGCTGGTTCGTATGGGCAAAACTGGATGTGTGCCAACTGAAGTGCAATCAACATTCTAAGAAACTTTGCAGTTATAAGTTTTCTCAAATTCGGCCCCGAACATCGAGTTTCGGCTAATGGGCCCATTTTCGGGTTTATGACCCTATTTCAGCCCAAAATGGCATTCGACGTGCCAGAAGATCATGTCTCACATAGGCATCAAAGGAAATGTGTTTTGTATGCATAGAACACTTGAAATGGGATAAGTCAGGGTGGTGGGCCCACCCATGCACTATTCATGATGAATAGTGCTCCTGTGGGCCCTACAGTATAAAGGGCCTAAAAGGTAGAAAATAGCATGCCATGCGCTTTGCCTCAAGTAAGGCAGCATGTATGATGTGTTCTGTGCGTACAGAATGCATCAAAGTGAACTATAGTGGGAAGCGGGCTCCACAGCGTGGTGAGTCCATAAATGTGGCATTCGGGATGCCATGGGGTGTGCTTCGTGTAAGGTAGCAGCGGAATGTATTCTATAAGTACAGAATACACAAAATAGGCCAATGGGGGGAAGCGGTCCCCACCTGTATACTATTCATAGTGAATAGTGACCTAGGCTCAGAATGCAATATTTTGCATTTTGTGTATCCTACCATGCGTAGGCAGGCGTGAAATGTATTCTATAAGTACAGAATACACAGAATAGGCCAATAGAGGCTGTGAGTTCCATTAATGCCCTAAGTGGGCCTCCACAGCATAATGGGCCCAGAAGATGGCATTTGCGATGCTAAGCGCTGTGCCTTGTGTAAGGCAATTGGAAAATGTATTATGTAAGTATAGAATACACAAAATAGGCTAATAGGGGCTGCGGGTGCCGTTATTGCTTGGTGGGCCCCACCTGTGCACTATTCATGGTGAATAGTGCCTAGGGCCAAAAATGCAATATTTTTCATTTCAAGTGGCTTGCCTTGCGTAGATAACAGTGAAGGGTGTTCTGTATGTACAAAGTACTCAGAATAAGTGGCGGGTCCCGTCAGGCGCCATGGTGGGCCTCACCAGTTCTAAGATGTTCTGTGCACCAGAATACACAGAGGAAGACATAGAGGCCTATGTGCATAATCGGGGTCGATATCGGGGACTAATACCGAATCGAATCAATAGAAACCCAAAATTCCATGTTACATCTGCGTTTAGGACCCTAGTAATTTGTGTGTATGTGTATGATTGCTAGGGTGTATGTATATGTGTACGTATGTAATTGATGGATATGATGTGATGTTGTTAATATGAGAATGCATGTTTATGGGAATGTGATGTGATGGGTTTGATGTATGTGTTCTATGATTTAGACGTTGAGTTGTGAGGGTGTTGCCGCCTTCTTGAGATTTCTTGGAAGTGTGAGGGGCAACTATCATGTTGGGAGTGATGTGAGTGAGTTTTAGAAGTGTTAATGTTTGACAGGTGGGGTAGGTGTATTAGTTTGGGATAGGGGAAGAGCATCAAGGGA
>CANYBF010610729.1:0-24016 GCA_948192965.1 Dalechampia spathulata
ATCACCACTACCTAATTATGACATTATAATTAATTTTTAATTCAAAATTTTCAAAATTTGCATATATCTAATTTAAGTTAATACAAGCACTATGGTCAAAACCATTTTATCAAATTCAATGTTTTTAACATAGAAATCATCATTTTAGTGTCGATTAAGGTCCATTTCAGTGGTTTCGGTAAAATTTTCAATTTCCTCTTTTAAGCTTTAAACTCAATTCTTATCATATAATTATCAACATAATCATAATTTCATATCATTTTCACACCAATAATATATAAAAACATAACATAACATCAATTTATGAATGCACAATGAACCACTAAATTCAGGATGTGACATAATCTAGGAAAAAATATGAGTTCTCCCACCATACTCATTTCAAATTCCTTTTGCATCAAACTTGCAAAGTCCTTGCACATAAGCTCATTAGTCGATCTAGAGATAATATCTTCAATATATATTTGAATAATAATAATGTCATGCCTATGATGTTTTATAAATAAAGTTGTATCAACTTTACCTTTCGTAAAACCATTTTCCAATAAAAATGCGTTAAGTCTATCATACCAAGCCCTATGAGCTTACTTAAGACCATACAACGATTTTATTAGTTTAAAAATATGATTTAGTTTTTCAAAATATTCAAAACTAGGAGGCTATTTTACATAAACTTCTTCATTTATAAAACTATTCGAAAATGCACTTTTCACATCCATTTGATAAAGTATGAAGTTTTTATGAGCTACAAATACACATGAAGTTGATTTGCTTCAAATCTAGTAACCAGAGCAAAAGTCTCATCAAAGTTGATAGTTTCCTCTTAATTGTAACCTTGAGCAACTAACCTTGTTTTGTTTCAAACCATATCACCTCTCTCATCAAGGTTGTTTTGAAATACCCATCTTTTTCCAATGATTGTATGATCCTTTGCCTTAGGAACAAGTGTCCATACTTTATTTCTTTCAAACTGATTTAATTCTTCTTGCATTACATTGATCCATCTTTCATCACTTTAAGCTTCAACCACATATTTTTGTTTAATTTGGGAAATGAAAGCCATGTTTCCAACAACATTTGTTATTTGAGAACTTGTCATCATCTTCTCAGATGGATTAGTTAACATGTCTTCCTTTGCATGGTTCCTATGAAATTTTCACTTCTTAAGAAGATTATGTTCTTTGACCATTTATACTATACTTTGTTGTTCATCAAGAATATTAACTGATTTATTTTGTTCTTCTACTGAATTAGCAAATTGATTTTCTTACATGATAATATTATTTCTTACATAATCATCATTAATAGAAACTCTACTAAAAAGAGTTTGATTAGCCTCATAAAAAACCACATGTAGAGATTCTTTAACAGTTATAGTACATTTATTAAAAACTCTATACACTTTAATTTAATTAGAATAACCAAGAAATATTACTTTATTTGATTTAGTATCAAATTTAGGAAGGTGATTTTTACCATTATTCAACACAAATCATTTACAACCAAATATATGGAAATAACTTACATAAGGTTTTCTACCTTTCATCATTTCTTATGGTGTATTTTTTAGAATAGATCTTTCTAGAGCATGATTAAGAATGTAGTATGATATGTTGATTGCTTTAACCCAAAAATATTTTGATAAATTACTTTCACTAAGCATAGTCATTGCTATTTCTTGTAAAGTTTAATTCTTTCTTTCTACCAATCCATTATATTGTAGAGTCCTTGGTGTTGAAAAGTTATGAGTAATACCATGTTCATTACAATAATCCTCAAAAGATTTATTCTCAAATTCTCTTCTATGGTTACTCCTTATAAAGATAATTTTATGGCATTGTTGATTTTGAACTTTTTTTATCACATAATTGACGTACACTTAAGAGGTTAAATTTCATTCCTTTAACCAATAAGACATCCTCAGTACACTATGTTGATCCAATATGTTCTTTTCCAATAGTCTTTGCTTTACTTTTATCTTCAAAGCTTACATTGCCATTTGCTTCCATCATTATTCTAGTAAACTTGCTCTTATCACTAGTCATATGCCTCGAAAAAGCATTATCCATGTACCATTTCTTAATATCGTCCTTGCTTATTAGGCAGACCTTTAATTTGTTTGCAATTTTTAGGTACCCAATGTGTATTGGGTTCTTTCACGTTAGCACTAGTTTGAGGTCCCTTAAGCACCTAAACTTTCTTACCTTTCAAACTGCCTTTCTTAAAACCATAAACATAAGAATAATGTCCATAATGATTATAATGAAAACACCTTATGTTTGAATTATAAATAAATGTTCTTTTTGGAATATATTATCCTTCTCTTGATTTTGAAACATGTGAATCATGATAAACTTATCTTCCTTTATGAACTTCCAATTTGAATCGATAAACCTCTTTTTCATTGTTTAGGTTTTCAAAATCCTTTTCCAAAAAGTTATTATCCAAAACTAGCTTGCTAAGTTTAGATTCCAATTTTTTCTTTTTTAATTCTTAAAACATAATTTTCTTCTTGAATAGATTTAAAATTCTTTTTCAAAATAGAATACTATGTACCCAATTTTGAAACTCATAAAATAATTCTTCAAAACCTTTTTCAAGCTCATGATAAGATACAAATGAATTATTTTCCTTTTGTTGATCATCCTCACTTTCACTTTCATTATCACTTTTTACCATAAAGAATATGTTTGCTACTTTTTATTTGGATTTAGATTCTGAACTTAAATCATCACTGTCACTCCATGTAGCCACCGTAGTTTCTTTGAGTCTTTCTTCTTCAACCTTAGACACTTTGGCTTCCGATCGATGGACATGCTCCCATAAAATGATTAATAAAAATCATATAATTAAGAGTTCATTAATCAATCTATAAAGGATCTGTGAAAATTTTTTTTATTTATATCGATGAAATATATCAAATTTATTTTAGTAACTATTCATATTATAATCTCTGGCTTCAGCATCACTTGTCATATAAAACATTCACATTATAAGTATGACATGCCATCTATCATTTACTTGTATCCCAACATCATTTATAACATTTAGATAAGCCACATACTAAATATTTTTAGTATCTCTACTAATTTACAAGCATAAAATATTTTATTTTCTTTAGATTATACACCGATATTTGCATAATAAAATATATGCTAGGAATATATTATATAGTCTAAAAATAGTTCTGATGGTTATTCCAATCCTAAAATTATTTTAACTATGCTAGTATCTCACTGATCCAGACATCCCTCTGAGTTACACTAACTTGCATTCATCAAATGATAAATGCTAAGTATAAGACTCAATGGTGTTTAATAATAAGAATACTATAAGTAAAATCTAATTATCTTGTTATAATATGAATATAATTAATAAATGTATCAATTAAATAAAAATCCATAATAATCAACCATAATAAATATAACAGTAAATAAAATCATCTCATCATCATTCATTTACTCTAACAATGTTAATTAATAAATCCTAATAGTTATCTCTGTAAACAAATTAACTTTCTTGTAGATCAATCCATATATCTTTTTATTAATCTGTGTAATAGCAATAATAAAATCATCCTACCAATATTGGATTACTACAATAATAAATAATAATTTATGCTACCAATTCTTTATACTTGTCAATTTTCCCATAAATTGATTATAATTTCACTCTATTAATCATATAGTGGCGATCATAGATTAAATATAGGGAATAATATAAACTATATAATATCTCACTAATAATCCTTATAAGTATTTTAAATATTTCAATAACAACATCATCACTATACATCCATATCACATGAAAATCATATTAGCTTGGGCTGAATTCTATATGATCATTACCTATATATCTCAAAATATGACACTTCTATGCTGTATATAATGATAATAGTATGAATTATGAATTCTATATGATCATTTGCATTCCACTTTCCTTTATCATTTCATCTCAGTAGGATAGTAATGATATGTTGTATGAATTATGAATGCAAATGCTTTGTATTTCCTTTTCCATATCATTTCATTATATATCCACATGACTCATTGAGGAGGGACCATAACTCAACCTACATTATGGTTAATAATTGTTACATGGCTCACTGAGGAGGGAACCAGGCTCAACTTGCCTCAGGAATAATCATATCATCATACTGTGCACAGTGTTAGGGATAGAACTTAACATACCATCGAGGAGGGATCAAACTTAACCTACCTCATAAATCTCTTTAATTGTCAATTTATATAAATATACTAGCACCTCCTTTATATTGCTTTATATATATATATATATATATATATATAACTGTACCTCCCTTATTCCTCTAAAATATCATGTTAATGATATATGATGCATGACTTTATCATATACATAACTATGTGACATCGGTACAACTATAAATATTAACATCTCAAATATGTTAATACATCGTAAATCCAACATAAATATAAAATAATTAAATATTCGTAACACTCTACATTCTGAAACTTGAATCAATAACCATCTAGAATATCCATATATCGTGTAGCCATCATTAATGAATAATAATTAATACACATAATATCTTACATTTAAAAGCTTGAATTGCCAAGGTTTTTATTTAACATATAGTTTCATTCATAGTATAACTATTATTAGGAACAAACATATTTTACACCATTCACCATTAATTTCTTAATATGTGTACATAAGTCAGCAATAGCTTTAAACGAATCAATAAACAATTATTATTCTAGTAGGTATCCATCTATATAAACATGTGATCGAACACATACATTAATTGTTAATAACTTGCCTTATTTAAAATTTATAATAAAATGATTATCTTTTAATAGGTTATTTATTACCTGCTAATCTCATTAATAATAAACACAAACTTGTTTCCGCTTACTTTTGACCATATGTAAAATAAGAATAGTAGTTTCTCTATTTTCCTTGCTTGTACCTGAGTTCCATGGTACTTAAATTAAATAAATCTCATATCGATATTAGTTATTTACATATATATATGTAATACATATATGATTTTACTTAATGTTAAATCAGTTAATAAATTAAAATCTTATTATTGGCTCCATAATATCAATCATAATAATTAAACATATACATGTATATAATGATACCAAATTCGTCATTAACATAACAAGTTCTAATTTTAGACTTAAGTACGATTTCCATTTTCCATCTAACCTACTCTTAGAATTTCTATAGTTAATTAAGTCAATATATAGACTTCATTATATAGAAATTCCAACAGGTATATATATATATACCTTATGATTCAATATCCAAGCGGTCCCTTAGTGTTTCATGCATTAAGTTTTTATCAACTTTTCAGAGATTTAACTCATGTACTTGACTCTCTAATTTGCATTTAATTATTCCACCACCTACCTACTTATCATCAACTATAATATATTATTCATTTGGTCTAAATCCTAAACAAGGTAGTACATGGATTACATCATGCGCATGCATCAAAATGCCCATGAGGAATTTCAGGTACACAGTAGTCATGATATCCACTATTAGCATCAATTAATGCATTCTAAGGAACCTCTCCTTAGCCTTATAATTCAATAAACACATAAATTCCCCTATAGTTGCCAAGTAGCTCACACGTTATTAACTAGCCATTTCCTTGGTTTATATTTTTAATTTTCAATGTATATCAGGGTGGTAACAATATACACTCAATTACATTCGTACAAATGTACTTCATTGCCTCTATTATCACTAGTAATTACTCTCATTCTCTCAAGCCACTAACAAGTTCATAATTAAAAATCAATAATTGCTTTACTTTTCTCTCTCTAAAATCTTGAACCAATTTGATGTTATTTATAGATCCTTTACCTTTTTTTTACGTACAGATCCAAATCATTATCTATAAATTCCACTAACATGTAAACTTCTTATATACAAACGTAGGCATTTCATGCCACCAAGCCAAGAAAAGCTAAAGGTTAAGCTCTTAATCTACTTCAGGTAATAGCAGTGTAAGGAGTTCTAATGCAGTCCAATAAGGAGTAAAGATGGTGCGTACCATCTTCTTGGTTTAATATAAAGCTTACTCCAACTGTTTCTAAATCTAAGTTCATTTTCTTTTTCTCTTCCATAAAAGATAGGTTGTTCAAATTAACATTAACACCAACAATAATTTTCCATATTTAGAAGTTATTTATATATGGTGATATTCAAGAATTAGTATAGTTTCCATTTCTCTCTTTAAACTAACTTACTTTGTACAGCTTAAGTTTTAACAAGAATCATGCCAAGTATTTCACGCACCAAAGCTTAACATATGAGTTATTTTAAATCACAACACTCTTCTTTACTAACTCATAAGCATGTATCATATAATTCTATTATAATAAAACATCTAGTTCTCTTAATGGACCTTGATTAGTTACTAAGTTGCATATAGGAGCACGTTTCTTATTAGTAACAGAATCAGATCTTCAATAATTTACATAAAGCTGGACCACAATCAACATATTCATAAGATAATGCATACATTAAACATGCTAATCTTCATTCCATGTTTCAACACCTTTACCAGGTAACTAATAAACATAGGTGATATAGATTATGGACACTTATATACAGGAAGGGACACATACATGTAACTTAATTCTCCAGTTTTGAAATGATTATCATACACAAATATGTATATATATATATACGTCCAAAGACCATACCTAATAATTAATTTACTATGCCACCATAATAGCCCCTCTATACTTCAATCAGTGGATTGATATATAAATAGCAATATAGGAATTAATCAAAATTTTCTCACATACACCACATACAACTTATGTCTAGCAAATCATTAGTGTATAAGAATTCAACTTAAACTTGGCTGAATGAGAGATAAATCTTAACAGGTAGTTTTGACAATTCCAGTTACATAACTCAATCCCCTCCTTTGGTATGATTTCCTTCCCTCGCCACTCTAACCCTTACTTGGACTTAATTAATCGAGAGGTTAACCTCGACAGCAGTTCCAGCTCCTTTCTTTATGCTAGAATAGTCTACTTTTCTATCCTACCACCTCCATATTCCATTGAGATGCCCATTCATACTTATCTAATTCAATATATTAGTTTGATAGATTAAATCTCATTATATGATATTAATCCATTGCCTCATAATAAATAATGATTTCTTGCTTCTATGGTGGAATTTGTCCCATACATCACCCCCTTCCTTCCTCTCTTAATGTGGTGATTTTATTTGATCCATCTTCTCATTCCAAAAGTCAACAGAATCCTTTAGCTTATTAGTTTCAATCTACTAAAAAAAAGAAGAATTGCACACCCTTTCAAATATGACTACACACCACATTCTCACTCAATTATGCACTATCATTCATATAACTTAACTTATATATATATACATTTATATATACTCATTCATACATTATACATACATAACAAGTTCCCTATATGAATGTGTACGGTTCCTACCCATAATTATATGCTTACTAATAAAAATAGCCATTATTTGCTATTTTATAATTATATCCCAGTATGATACTAATAATGTAATCATTTACAAGTATAATAAAATAATTTAATTACTAAAATAAATATATACTCAATCAATCTATAATTCATACTATGATTAACTATCAACAAATATAACAATACCTATTTATTATAATTGATTTATATTTATTCCAACATTCCATTTTGTACTATGCACATTATTAATCATGCCACTATGAAACAAACATAATTTAGTTAAAATTAGTAACAACGTTAATCCGATGGTTGTAAAAAAATTAATGGGTAGATTAATAATTAAATTAGTGGTTGTGACATGTTTGAGCTCATTGCATTCATACCAAACTACTTCATATTTTTTATCTTTCAGTTGAAATTTCTTTTTGCCTCTTCTTTTTGAAAACTTATCACTTTTCTTAAAATATTTTATAAATCTTCATGCAAGCATGAAAATATCATCTTTGTCATTACTTAACTCTTCATCACTTGATAAAGCTTTAAGTGTTGCTTTCCTTCTTCTTATTAAGGATAATTTCATGTGCAAGTAGTAAGCTAATAAGTTCATCATAAGTGAACTCAATGAAATCCTTTGCCTTGTATAAAATAATAACTTTTGATTCATAATTCTCAGGCAACAATCTAAGTATCTTCTTCACTTATTCTTCTTCTAAAACACCTTTTCCATGGTTCTTTAACTTATTCATTATATTTGTAAATTTGGTGCTCATTTGTTAGATATTCTCATCAGGTTGCATAGAAAACATTTTATAGTTAAGTAATAAAATATTAATCTTTGATTCCTTGATTTGATTCATTCCTTCATAAGTAACTTTGAGTTTCTTCCAAATTTATTATCCTATAGTATATGTAGAAACATGATTATATTCATTTACACCAAGAGCATAATGTAAAATATTTATAGCTATAGAATTTGCTTGGATTAGCTTCCAATCATCATTAGTACTATTGCTTTCATCTAATTCAGTAAGAAGTATTGCACTAAACAAGATGATTTTCCAATATTCATTGTAAATTGATTGAATAAACTTTCTCATTCTAGTCTTCCAATATGAGTAATTTGTTATATTGAACAAAGGAGGTCTTGTTGTAGAATGTCCTTCAACATTTTAAACAAGAACTATGTTATTACTCAAACCAACTACTATTTGATCTCTCCTAAGCTACTAAACCTATAAAATAGAGAGAAGCTCTGATATCAAATGTTAGTCCTAAAAGCAGTGGTCAAGAGGGGGATGAATTGATAAATTTTAAAATATTAAAAACAATTTTAGCAAACTATTTTCAAAAATATTAAATTATTTTTGAAATTAGTACACTAAAATAAACTTTAATAAGTTATATTGTCAAAATAAAAACACTTCAAAAATAAATCAAAGTTGCTAAAAAAACTTGATTGATTTTTGAAAACTCCCTCTTTGGAAAACAATATATTGATTAATTCAAAATTCTTTTTATAAAAATCCTTTTAAAAATAAAGCAATTGAAAATAGTATACTAATAATAGAAGGAGAAGATAAGAAAGTAATAGACACATAATATATAGTGGTTCAACCTTAAAGCCTACATCTACTCTCTTAAAACTAATATTTGAGGCTCCACTAAAACAACAAGTTTTCAAGGCTAACTTGGAACCTTTACAATAAAAGTTTTCAATAGGCTAACTTTCAACCTTTCAAGTTTTCAACAAGCTAACTTGATAACCTCTTCAAGTTTCTAATAGGCGAACTTCATAACCTCTACAAGTATTTAACAAGCTAACTTGCAACCTCAAGTTTTCATAGGCTCATTTGTAACCTCTTTAAATTTTCAAAAAACTAACTTGATAACCATTTACAATAATCAAATTATAATAACAATCCTAACACCTTTACAATGTCCTATTGAAAATATTGAGAATATATATTCAAATGAAAAAACCTTAAGATGTTATAGATTTAATCCTTGTTGCTATCTTACCTTATCTTGTTCTCTATGTTTGTATTTTCTAACTTCAAAACTCATGTATTTATACTTGAAAATATAACATTTATATTCCAAAAATACATAAAGTATAAATATGTAATGTTAGTGTATGCTCTAGAGCATCATGTTTCATTGTAATTTGATATTGAACCACTTATCCATAAAAGGCATCATTCATTATTTTAGTTTACTCAATAAGTTATTAACTAAATAATGAATTCCAAGATATTGGAACAATACAAAGGAATTCATAAAGAAGTTTATGAAATGAGATTCTTATTGTATGCAAATATTTAATATCTAAATTATCCCTGATCAATGTATTAATAAGAATGGATATTATTGATGCAGTTAAGATCATCACATGTTACACTTCTTTTAGGGATGATTCTCATTCATCATGACAAGAGTTATTTAAAGTGAACATGTGGATGAGTAGTGGGAGGTTTTCTCATTGGAGGCCTTACTGGTGAGATTTCATATGGATGATTGAAGTATATCTCACTCATATCAGTAGTGCAAGCATCATTAAGACTTGAGATAACAAGGTTATCTTAATTATGGATCACTATGTTTTGACTCATATGTTTTATTCCTCCAAAAGAGGCGTTCATAACTTAGAGGTTGGATATAGTGTGAAGTATTTGAAGGTATTTGTTTATCAATAAAGGATTCACCACTCTAGATCAATTGTAGGGGTTTATCTCATTGATTCATGTAATATTCTTTATTTAGGAATCTCTGACAAGAGTAGAATGCTTATTACTGAATGAGTTTCATAAGGGCATTTTAGGAATAAAGATTATGGTACATGAAACATCAAATTTATGGCATGATCTAACATACTTGATCGTGCATTGAGTTGACATTAATCCATACTCAAATGTAAATGAGATAAAGGATGGTGAAAGGAGTTTATTGCATGGAATCTGATGTGGAAGGGTTACAATCAAACTAATGACATCTTGGCATTTGGGTAGTCATGATGTGTGACTAGACACTACTCATGATTTACATATGATGTTATTAAATGAAGCTTAATAATATATTCATATGTTGCCAACATGTCAAGAACCCAAAAGGTCGCGCACTAAAAGTAAGGAAATGATAATCATGAATGGATTTTGGTAAAATAATGTTTTTTGGTTATTAGATAACTAATATTTTTCATGTTCATTAGAAAACTCATGAAAAGAGCTTTGATTCAATACCAAGATCACTAAAATCTGATGAGTAGAACTCAAGATACAAGTAATTTAAGATGACATATTCTACATGCATGGTATATATAAGATTTTGAGGGAATTGATTGCCTTAATAGTCAAAATGTGATTATCACATGACATTCATGTATAATGAATTAAGTGGAAGTGCACATGATTGGCATGTGCTTTTGGAAGGAAATTTAAGTTAGTCATATGCCAGAAGCATGTGACATGCACATGATTTGACTTATTATAACCCTAAACCTAATTAGGGTTACATAGAATGTTTTGGTGAAAGCAAAAGAGAGACAGAAGCAAACTTTTGACTGCCTCCTTGCTCCTTCTACTTTCTAGAATTTCAAAGCTCAAGAACAAGGAAAATAATTCAGTTTTGATAGAATATCAAGGAGAAAAATCAAATTCATTCACTATTCTTCATCCATTCTCTTTACTTTTTTTACTAGTCTCTAAACAAAACTAGTAATTTGATTACGAATCATTTTCTTAACTTGTATGGATAGTTTAGAGATCCTCTATCCTTGGGGATTGAAAAGTTTGCTACAACTTTTCAGAAGGCAAAAGAAATAAGGAGATCGGCTTAAAAGTAAGTTTTTCAATCTCCTTATATCTATATAATCTTCTGTGTATGTGATGTTTTCTATGTATAGAATTGCAAGATCCATTGTAAAATCATCCTCCAACATGTAACTTAATCAAAATCATTTTGAAAATAGCTTTATATTATGTTAGATTAGTCAACTGATTTCACATGACAAATAGATTTATTACCAAATATGATTTTTAAAAACTTAACATTTTTAGAAAATGGAAGTATATCTGAAAATCATTTTATCATAAGAGAAAATGTTATATTTTGATTTGAGCTTTATAAGGTAAATATCCTCAAATTTTCTTAACAAACATTTTAAGAAAAAATACCTTAAATAAAACTCCTAAAACTAAATAATCCTCTTAAATCATCTTCCAACAATCCATTAGAAATCTCCATGAATACAAGTGTTGAATTCTAATTTCCATATAGGTCCAATATGCTTCCATTTTGATTTTTGAAAGAATAAAAATATTAAACTTATGAAAATCCTTTTAGAAATAAAATCAGATAAATATTATAATACAAGTAATAGATAATTATCTTATCTTTTTAAATATTAAAATAATAAATCCATTAGAAAATTACTAAGTCAAATAAATCAATTAACATATTTACCAAATAATCATTATCCATTAAAATCAATAATCATGTGAAATAAAGAAATCATCATGATTAACAGTCAATCAAAATAATTACCAAATGAATAACAATAATTATTCATGTAAGAATCCAAAAATGATATGATTAACAAACATCACTAATGATAGAAAATTTTTATTCTAGAAACATAAAAGTTAATAATTGCAATTAAGTAAAAATCACTTGAATTAATTAAACAAAAACTTAAACTCAATAAATATCAATTTTTAGCATTCATCAAAATTGGAAAAGTCAATAAAAATTATGCTTTAACATAATAAGACATATGCGAAAGGAAGTAATAGTTAAGATAGGATTTATCCTTCTATTCTAAGGGATGACATCCCCTAAATCCCTTGATGACTAATATTGTAAAATGCATGATCATGCTCAAAAGAATTGATATAATATTAATATTGTTTGTTTTACCATTTTACTCAAGATCAAGAAAACACATTTGAACTCTATAAGTATAATATGGTTCATGATTTATGTTCAAATGAGATATCATAAGATAAAAGGATTATGACATGTATTATGATTTAGGTTGATAATGGATTATTTGTTCTTATATTACTCAGGTTAGTCATAATATCTTATTAGAGGCTACTTATGACTTTTAAGCTCGTTAATGAGATTAAGGCTCGTTATCAATGTAATGTAAGCCTATTGGATTATATACTAAAAATGTGATCAATGAGGTAGAAATTTATTTAGTAAGTTAAAATTTATTTTGTATATGTGTGTATATATATATATATATATTATTTAATATCATATGATAACATAATACTAATTAAATATTTATATATATGTATTATTCTACTATTACATTATATGATATGTAATTTAAAATAATTAAATATATATATATATATAATGAGATAATACATGCTAGGTTATTTATTTTCCCTTTAAAGGTTTTGATGTTTACAAACACCCTTACTTGGATTTTTATATGATTCTTAGTCCTGCAACTAGTGGTATAATTAAGAGTGTTTGTTGTTAAGAGTTACTTCTTGATTCTAAGGCTATTTATAGCAAGTAACTTGATTCTTATAATAATATTATAATTCTCTCTTATTATTAATTATGTTAAGCTCTCTTATATTGTTGTCTTTATTACTCTAATAATGGGTTGGTGAGAGCAATCAATTGGGCTTTATTATTCTATATTAGGAAAATATTTATGAGTTTGACTTTGATTGTAAAGGTTTAAGTGTAAGCCTTGAAAATACTAGGGCTTTCATTATTGATTGAAGAATTAATTTATGTATTCTTCAAAAGAATATTGGAAATCTAAATGGTTACTTAGAAAAGTGAACATAGGTAAGATTTATATTAAACCACTATAAATTTATGTTGTCATTTTTAGCATTCCAATTAATGTTAGAGCTTGTGCTCTTCTTTTTAAAAAGAACTTACCTTCTTGGTGCTAAAGATCATCATAATGCAAACCTTAGAAAGTCGATCTTACATAAGACCCCTTTCTTTAATGGAAGTGCCTACACCTATTAGAAGAATATAATAGAAGTTTTTTCTTGAAAGTGATGGTATAGACTTATGGGATATTATTGCAATTAATTACACTCCACCAACAATCATTATTGAAGGAGGCATAACCTTAAAGGCTAGAAGCACTTGGATAAGAGAAGAATTAAAAGCTAATGGTAGAAATAAAAAGACTATGAATATGTTCTATTATGCCATAAGTAAGGAGGAGTACAGAAGGGTACCTTATTTGATGAGAACCAAGTAAGTGTGGGATGCACTCGAAATACACCATGAAGGAACAAACCAAGTTAGAACAAAGAAGGTGCAATTATTAACTCATCAAATATGAGTTATTCATTATGAAGACTAATGAAAGTTTTCAAAGATATACAATTAACTCACGATCATCACAAATGGCCTTATAAAGCTTGGAAAAGTCAATCCTAAGAAAGATATCAACAATAAAATCTTAAGTGTGCTACTAAAGAAGGTTTGGAAAGCTAAATTAATGTCCATTGAAGAAGCCAATGACTTATCTACCTTGTTAACAAATGACTTCTTAAGAAAACATCTCACTCATGAAAGCACACTTAAGCAAGGGGTAGAAGAAGACAAAAAAAGATGAATTACCTTGAAAGCTAACAAAAAAAGAGCATGAATCATTAAGTGAAGAAGATATTGATGATGAAGTTGTTATGCTTACCAAAAGAAAGAAAAATTTTATCTTAAAGAAGAATATATTTGAAAGAGAATCTAAGATACCATTTAAAGCAAATAGAGATCAAGGCAAGAAGGATAACCATAAGAAGAGTCAAATCATACCCTTTAAGCATAATAAATCGGGTCACATGAGAAGTGAATATCCTAGACTCAAGAAGCTATCTAGATAATCCAAGAAGAAGGCTTTTAAAGCTACTTGGTATGATGATCTTGACTCCTATGTGGAGGAATCAGATAATGAGAAATGTCACAAATCTTTGCTTCATGTCTTTAAAGATGAACTCAAAAATGATAAGTTAATCACTTCTTCTCATAATTATTATAATGATGAACTTGATGATGAAAAAGATGTTTTGAAAATTATTCTTAATAAATATAAGCAATTAGTTATTAAGAATAAGGTTTCAAAAGTAAATATTCTAATATTTTAAAAAATAATATTTTTTCAAAAACAAGTTGATAAACTTCCTTCAAAATCAAATTTAAAGAGGCAAGTGAGGAAGTTACAAGTTTTTTGAAACAAAATGAAGTTTTAAAAGGAGAAAATCAGCCTTTGAAATCATAAATAATGGTTTATTGAAGCAAAAGGATTTATATGAAAGAAAATCTTTCAAATTCAAAGTTAAAGGTGTTAAAATTGACATAAAGCTTAGAAGCCAAAAGCTCAAGGGTGATAGTGATGGAATTGGCTTTAATCAAAGTTCTCATATATCATTTAAAGGACCTATGTTTCTTAAAGCATCTTCCTCTTCTATTAGAGATAGTAAAAGGAAATTGGAGTACAAGGGAGTTCAAACCAAAAATTTTTCTAACTTTAAACATATGCATGAAAATTCATATAAGTGTAATTATTCATGCAATAAAATATCATCTTACATGCATTCAAATAAAAAAAAAGAAATGTTAATCATAAGAATGCATCAAGGTTTACAAATGTAATTTGCCATTATTTTTGAAAGTAAGGACAAATAAATAATAAATGCTTTATTTGATTAAGTCATTAGGGTTATATCCTAAATGACACTTTTATGACTAACCTCTAAGGACCCAAATATGTTTAGGTATCAAAAGTGAGATGATTGTGTTTTTTTGATAGATGTACTTAAAATTCATGATCACTTCAAACAAATGTATCTTGATAACAAATTTTCAAGATATATGTTCAAAAATGCAAGCTTATTTTCTTATTTAGAGAAATAGAAAGGAGGAAATATAATCTTTGATGATAATGCGAAAGGCAAGGTAAAATGTATTTAGTAAAGATTCTTCTTTCTATATTACTAAAATTATTTTTGTTGAAAATTTAAAACAAAACTTGTTAAGAATTAGTCAACTTTTTGACAATGGCTTTAAAGTTATATATGACTCTAAAGCTTGTTATGTGATGATAAAATTATCTTCCCAGGTGATAGAATACAAAATGTTTATATGATTGGTTTAGAGGTTATTTCTAACAAAGATGTCAAGTGTCTTATTTCTATTACTGAAGATTCATGGTTGTGCCATAGACATATTAGTCATACAAGCTTGGACACCATTAGGGATTTAAGCAATAATGAGCTTATGGTTAGCTTGCTTAAGATCAAATTTCATAAAGAAAAGGTTTATAGAGCTTGTCAAATGAGTTAAAAATTAAAGTTATCCTTTAAACCCAAAAATAAGGTAACAACCACTAGATCTCTTCAATTCCTACATATGTACTTATTTAGACCTACTAAAGTTATTAGTCTTGGTGGCATGCATTATACATTTGGAATTATTGATAATTACTCTAGGTTTGGTTGGGTTGCATTCTTAGCTCATAAAGATGATGATTTTGATACTTTCCAAACTCTAACTAAGAGAATGAAAAATGGAAAAGGTTATTATATTTCTTCCATTAGAAGTGATCATGGAAAGGAATTTCAAAATGAAAAATTTAAATTATTTTGTAGTAATCTTGGAATCAATTATAATTTTTCTTCTCCTATAACTCTTAACAAAATATGGTAGTGGAAAGGAAAAATAAAATTCTTTATGACATGACTAGAATTATGCTTAATGAATATCAATTATCTTCCTACTTTTAGGCAAAAACTGTCAATATGACTTGTTATGTTTCAAATAGAGTTTTTTTTAGATCAATTTTAAACAAAACTCCTTGTAAGCTTATGGAATGGTAGAAAACCTAAGATTTTATACCTTAGAGTATTTGGATGCAACTGCTTCATATTTAACACCAAGGATAATCATGGTAAATTTTGATTCTACAAATAATAAGGGCATTATGGGCAAGGCTTTCATCATGATCCAAAGCAAAGTGAATTTGTTAGATGATAACAAAGGCTCACTTAAAGTGAAGAATGAACTTCCCAAAGGACTCCCTTGGAGAATGATACAGACCCAAGTGAGGTTACAATTGGAATCACCACTCAAATGGTTATATGAAAATGGTTTAATTGAGCCATACTATGAGCACTAGTCAAACACTTCAAAGATTGGGTTCTTATGGTGACATATACCCTAAATTTTAACCTATGTGCATGCGTTCTTATGATTTTATTTAATATGACTTAGTATAGATCTCCATTTTCAAATCTAAGTTACATACATAAATTTTAGAACTTTATAAGCTATTTGATCATATGGCATATGAAGTTTTTGGCCCTCATGGGTCAATGCATGAAGTTGGCCTTTTTGTATGCACATGTTATATACTTGTGTTTTCCTCGATACAACTCAACATAGATAGTCATTATCAAAAGTAAGTTTTACACATACATTTTATAGCCTTATGATTCATTTGGATATATGGCACATGAAGTCTTTAGCTGTGGTTATTTGGTCCGTGAAGTGCATTTTCAACTTCATGCATCACACATCCCACTTCATTTGATGCATGACGTTTAAAAATGGAAAAATTCTCACATTGCTAACTTGTTGGGAGCATTTTCCATTAGGTATTACCTTTTATGAGGCCTTTGAATTGATTTTAAGGCAAAACTTTACTAAAACTAATACTTAATTAATTAAAACTTACTTAAGTACTTAATCAGGTGATTAGTGATTAATTAACTTTATGTAAACCTTAATCACGTATAGAAATCAAATATTTAAGCCTCAATAGCATTAGTGAGTGTGGATCTACTCTTATTTTCTCTTTTTCTCTTGTTTTGATGGGTTTTGCTTGTGAGATTTATGATTTTTGAATACCACAATAGCATTCATGGCTTCATGATTGCTTAAATGATATGTGGTAGTTGGATATTTAGCTTTTCATTCATGATTTTGCCAAAAAACTCTATTTTCTCTTTTGATAAACAACTTTTTCCAATGCATATACCACTTTATATAGCGCATATAACTCTGTTTCTCACTTCATGTGCACATATAACTTTGTTTCTCACTTCATGTGCATATACAAATTTATGTAATGCATATAGCTCTATTTCTATTATGTGTGATGCATGTATTGCTTTGTACGATACATATATTATTAAAGGGTTTACTGAAACTTGGATTTTCCATTATTTTGCTTGATTTTCTCATTGCTTGGAAGTTTTCAATAGCATTTATAATCTTATAGTGATTTTAATGATCTACATCATCATACATTGCTTTAATTTAATTGATTTTATTATTAATTTAATTCAATTTTGCTTGATTCTTCAATTTAATATCATTTTAATTACAACTTATGATCTAATGATATGATTAGACCTAATTAGATGTTGAATTTCCTTCTAAGTGATGTTATATGATCTTAGAATCCTTTAATTTTTATCTATGATCAATTTTTGCCTAAAGATTGATTGATTTTTCAAAATTGATTTGTTAAATTAATTTTCCAATTTAAATGCTATTTGATTTAATTTCCATGCAATTTAGATGATTGGAATTAACTTAGAAAGTAAATTGAGTTTAATTGACATTGATGAGTGATATTGGAAGTTTGTTTGCATTTTCATGATATTTTCATGATACAACTTATGTTAATTATATTTTTAAAAATGTTGTTGATATATTTAGGGACCTTAATCCTTGATTCACGTTATCTTATAGCTTCAAATAGATCAATTGTGTCTTAAAATTTTTTTTGTTGCCTAATATTGTTTGTTACATTTTTTTATTATGCATTTTGGCTCGTGCTATCTAAGATCTCTATCTTTCCTTTCCTTAAGTGGACTAGAGGAGATGTCCCTTGATATCTCCATTTTGTATTGTTGAAGATTCTTTGAAAATATAATAGGCTTCTATTTTTTTTGTTCCCCTCGTATGTATGTCTTGCAATATTCTGCTTGTATTCTCTCGATCTCTTCTATCCCTTTCTATGGGCCATTATTTTATTGCTTTGTTTTATCTATTATCATGTTGTGTTATGCAATCATATTCATGCTTATGGATGTAATACACCTACCTAGGAACAATTAATTGCTTGCTATGATAAAACTTGATAACTCTAAACAAATAGATTTTCACCATCAGAACCTAATCTCCGAAGGGTTTAACTTAGTACTCATGCTTTAGGTTAGTTGGACTATTTTCCAAAACCATTTGGTGATAACTTCATTCTATACAACCTTAGCATGGGTTCATACCATACCTAAAGGGAGCCCCTTGAGAAGACCACCCTTTTACTTCAAGCAGGCCCCTAGTAGCCCACCATCGTGTAAAGCTCCACTTACAAGTGAAAATCTATTTGTTTTAGAGTTTCATTTTGCAATTTTACTATATTAAGTGGTTAATTATCCTAAGCAATATTTTACCTTCATCAGCATGAATAAATCATACAACATAGTAGTAGTATAGCATGACAATAATAAGTAAAGCATGGTAGCAATAAACAAATGACCCGTAGAAAGGGATATGATAGATCGAGGGAATACATACTAGATTGCATGAAAAAACATATAAGCAAGGGGAAGCAAAAATAAAAGAAACATCTTATTTTATTACAAAGGGTTTTAATGATACAAAAATAGACATTACACTCCATTAAGTGAGGGGAAAAGGTGCTCTTGGACAATATGAGCCAAAAATACATGAGCAAAAATACATAAATGATAAAAAGTACAATGTCATAACTAACTGATAAAAACATGCTCTCATAAAATGATTAATAAATATCATATTAATTAGAATTCATTAATCACTTAAAAAAGGAAATGTTGAATAGAAGTTGATTGGATCCAACTACATTGACTGGATTCACCAAATCAAAATAGTTTTGAAAGATAAATAAATAGCTCATGTTTTAGATCAAGCCTATCCATGCCCACCCATTGCTAATTCCTCTGATGTTATTAAAGAAGCATATGCTAAGTTCAAGAGGGAGGAAGAAATAGCTAATAGCATCATGCTTGGTGCTATGGAGAGTGATCTCTAAAAGGAGTGTGAGACTATGAACTCTCATACCATGGCTGAGTATCTTAGGACCTTTTTTAGGAAAAGATAAGGACAGAGGGATACAATCTATCAAAGGCACTATTTATGTGGATAATGGTTTAAGAAGCATCTACTATATCATATGTGATAAAGATGCATGGATACATTAAAAGATTGGAGGGTTTAGGATTTACCCTTCAAGCAGAGTTAGTAGTATACGTTATTATGCAATCCTTACCTAATAGTTATAGGTATTTTATCCTTGACTATTAAATGAATAAGGAAAGACTTCCATTCTAAAGCTAATCAATTTATTGAGGTATGCTTAGGATGCTAACAAGAAAAGCTAAAAGATGGAAGAGTAACTATAAGGTGTACTTGAAGCAACTCAAGAAGGATCGTCCTTCTACTTTAGGTATTTATGTAATTAAGGTTAATTCCAATGTTATTTCTAATAATAAAAGCTAGGCATTAGAAATGAAGTAGAAAAATAACTTAGCAAGAGTACTAAAACTCTTCAATTAGATCAAGATGGTGAATATTTAAGCTAAGAGTTTTTGGACTATTTTAGAGATAATATGATATTATCTCAATGGATGCCTCTATATACACCACAATATAATGATGTATTAAAAAGTAGGAATTAAACTCTATTAGATATCGTTCAGTCTATAATGAGCCTTATAGACTTACTTAAATCATTTGGGGTTATGTACTACAGACTACTGTACATGTTTTGAATAGAGTTCTATCTAAATCGATTGACTCTCCTCCATATGAGATGTGGTTTAACAAGAAACCTATGATTTCTTATTTGAAGGTATGGCATTGTCCAACTTATATAAAGAGGATAATGCTAGAAAAGCTAAATGTTAAATATGAGAAATGTTATTTTATGGATTATCTGTGAGAAACCATAGGGTACTATTTCTATCATCCTTTAGAACAAAAGGGTGTTTATTTCACAGTATGTTATCTTCTTAGAGAAAGAGTTTCTTCTAAAAGAAGATAGTAAGAGTAAGGTTGAACTTGATGAAGTTCAACAACCATGAGATGAAATAGATCAACTAATTAATCCTGCTGATGTTCTACATGATCATGTAAAAATAGTTCCTATGGAAACAAAAGATCTCAAACACTTAACTACAATAAGAATTGTACCCGAGAGGTATGGATTCCTTATTCATGAAAATAAAGAAGTCTTATTAGTTGAGAATGATGAACCTTTAGATTATTAGGAAGTTCTTAAGAGTTTAGAATGTGACTTATGGTTGAAGGCCATGTAGTCTAAAATGGATTCCATGTCTGAAAATCAAATTTGGACTTTGGTTGATCCACCTAAGGGAATTAAATCCATTAGGTGCAAGTAGGTCTTGAAGAAGAAGATAAACATGGATGGTAATGTTATTACCTATAAAGCTTGCTTAGTAGCAAGAGGTCATTAACAAAAGCAAGGAATTCATTATGATGAGACCTTCTCTTATAGCTATGCTTAAATCCATTAGAATCTTACTTACTATTGTTGCTCATTTCAATTAAGATATGACAAATAGATGTAAAGACAATTTTCCTTAATGGAAATTTGCTTGAGGAAGTGTATATGAAATAGCCTAATGGTTTCATATCCATTGATAGCAATAAAGTATGCAAACTTTAGAGATCTATTTATAGATTAAAGTAATCATCTAGGAGTTGGATCATTCATTTTGATGAAGCAGTTAAAGAGTTTAGCTTCATTTAAAATATCGATGAACCTTATATTTACAAGAAAGCTAGTGAGAGTGCAATTGCTTTCTTAGTGTTATATGTAAATGACATACTACTCATAGAAAGTGATATATCTTCTTTATAAAATATAAAATTTTTGTTATCTAAAAAATTCTCCATGAAAGAGCTAAGAGAAGCTCCTTATATTTTAGGTATAAGGATCTATAGAGATAGATGAATGAAGTTGATTGGTCTTTCAAAGTCTACATACAAAGACAAAGTGCTAAAGAGGTTTAGTGTGAATCTTTCAAAGAAAGGTCATATTACTATTGTACATAGGAAATATCCGTCTAAAGCCTGGTGTCTAAAAATACAAGTGGAGAAAGATTGCATAACTTGGGTTCAATATGCTTCTACAATTTGATCCATTATATATGTTATGTTATGTACTAAACTTGATATAACATTCTCTTAAGTGTTATGAGTAGGTTCCAATTCAATTATAGAGAAGAATATTGGACGGCTGCCAATAACATCCTTAAGTACTTAAGAAGAACTAAGGACATGTTCTTAGTATATGAAGAGGGTGATTTACAGATAACCTGATATTTTGATGCCAGTTTTTACTCAAATAAAGATGATTATAAATCACAATCAGGTTATATGTATATAATGAATGGTGGGGCTATCATTTAGAAGAGTTCCAAATAAGAAATTACAATAAATTCAACTACAGAGGTAGAGTACATTGCAACATCCAATGTAGCTAAAGAAGCTGTTTAGATTAAGAAGTTCATTCATGAACTTAGAGTGGTTCATTAGAGTGCTAGTCTTATTCCTCTATTATATGATAATAATGGAGCTATAGTACAAGCAAAGGAGCCTAGGTCTTATCAGAAGTCTAAGCATGTACTTAAAAGATTACCATTTGATTAAAGAGAGATCATTGGTAGAGGAGAAGTAAAGGTTAATAGAGTTCCTGTATAGTAAAACATGGTATACCCTCTCACTAAGGTATTGACATAGAGCAACCATGATAAATATATAGCTTCAATAGAGTTGAAGTTCATGAATTATTGGCTCTGGTGTAAATGGGAGCTTATCAGTGTATGCTATAGAGCATCATATTTTATATTTAATTGAATATTTAATCAATTAGAGGCATTATTCAATATTGAAGTATAATATTTTATATACTTGTTTTACTTGGAGTATTAAACTAAATAATGAAGTCCAAGGCATTGAAATAGTGCAAGAAAAATTCATAAAGAGTTTATGATATAAGATTTTTATTGTATGCAAATGTTCAATATCTTAATTGCCTTGATCATAGTATTAATAAGATTTGACATTATTAATACAGGTAGATCAATACATGTTATACTTCCATTAGGGAGTGATTCTCATTCACTATGACATGAGTTATCTAAAGTATACATGTAGTTGAATAGTATAATACTGGTTCATTGAAGGCCTTATCAGTAAGATTTCATATAGATTATTAATCTATGCCTATGAAATACATATCTCACTATATCAATAGTGCAAGTATCTTTAGACTTAAGATATCAAGGTTATCTTAATTATGAATTATTATACTTTGACTCATGTGCTTTATTCCTCTAAAGGAGGCATTCATAGTTGGAAGGTTAGGTATAGTATGAAGTAGTTGAATATATTTCTATATTGATAAAGGATTCACCAGCCCAGATTAAATGTAGGGATTTTATCTTAATGATGCATGTGGAAATCTTAGTTCAAGAATCTCTGGTCCAAGTGGAATGCCTAGAAATGAATAAGCTCATAAGGGCATTTTGAGAAAAAATATTATTGTATATGAAACATCAAGTTTATGGAATGATCTAATATGTTTGATCATGCATTGAATTGATATTAATCCATGCACAAACCTAAATAACATAATGGATGGTGAAAGGAGTTCATTGCAGTGGTATCTGATATAGAAGGGTTGTAATCAAACTAATAACCTTATGACATTTGGGTAGTTATGATATATGATTAAACACTACTCATGACTTACATATAATATTATTGAACAAGATATAATTATTGGTTTATGAAAACATCTTTAGTAGTGGAAGATATAATTTAAAACTTTTTAAAAACCATATTTTATAATGCATCTAACAATTCTATACATAGAAAATATTAAACACAAAGAAAATTATATAAGGAGAGACTAAAAACTTACTTATAAGCTGATCTCCTTCGTTCTTGTCCTTTTGAAAAGTTTTAGTAAACTTTTCAATCCCCAAGGATAAAGGATCTTTAAACTATCCACACAAGTAGAAAGAATGATCAGTAATCCAAATTACTAGTTTTGTTTAGAGATTAGTAAAACAAAATAGAAAAGAGAATGGATGGAGAAAAATAATTGAATTCAGTTTTCTTCTTGATGTTCAATCAAAACTGAATTGCTTTTCCTGATTCTTATGCTTCAAAATTCTTAGAAAATAGAAGGAAAAGAGAGGCAGCTGAAATATGCTTCTCTCACTCTATTTTTTTCTCTAAAATATAACGATATAACCCTAATTAGGTTTAGGTTATAACAAGCCAAGTCATGTGCATGTCACATGCTTCTTGCATGTGACTAACTTAAATCTCCTTCTAGAAGTACATGGTAATCATGTGCACTTCCATTTAATTCATCATACATGAATAAGTTATGTGACAATCACATTTTGACCACTAAGTTAATTAATTTCATCAAAAACTCGTATATACCATGCATGTAGAACATATCATCTTAAATCACT
>CANYBF010610778.1:0-46185 GCA_948192965.1 Dalechampia spathulata
ATTCATTTTTCAAATTTAATAAGATATATATTAAATAAAAAATTATTTTATTATTTTTATTTATTAGATTAATCTTTATATCTATTTTTTATAAATTTTTAAAAGTAATATTTATCTTTATATAAATTTTAAAAAATAATATTTATCTTTCAATTAAAATTAAAAAAGTAGTAAATTTTAAAAAATAATATTTATTTTTGAATTATTAAAATTAAAAGGGGAGGGGTAGACTTGTATTTTCACTTCCCCTTTTCCCAAATGATATGATATAAATTAAAAAATTTAATAAATATCATTAATTTGATTTTTATTTAAATCATGGTATTAATTAAATTATTGAAACTTCAAAGATTGAAAGTGATATTTTTTTCGTGACAAGGGAATATCTTTTTTGTAACAACTTGAACATGTTTCCATTGAATGGACCTCTTCGATCTTAAATTTTATTTTAAATAAATTAAAACTTTGAATTTTAATATTTTTTTTTATTTTGCAAAGTGTGCGAATAAAATTTCATTAAAAAATGGCGAACTAGAAATTCTTTAATCTTTATAAAATCTGATATATGTTTATAAACATTATACGATCATAATATCTTATTCATTTATTATCTTTAAATTACTTATTAATTTAAATATTATAATTATTTTTCAAGTTTATTATCTAAATATCAATGATAATTTCTTTAAATATATCATAAATTTTTTTTCGATTAAATTTTTTTTAAATATGATCGATATTCGAAAAAGAGAAATAAAGAAAGAATTGAAAATTTCTAAGTATAGGAAGATGGTTGATGATAAATGAGGAAAGAGTGCATTGACGGGGTAGGCTGTCAAGATCAGTAAAGCATAATGCGTAGCACACCCAACATGACTCCCCTTCAAAAACTACCGTCCATCTTCATTTCATTCTGTTGGATTTGACAAACTATCATTATTAAATATCATATCATATCATACCATATCAAATCTAGATTTTATTCGATTTCATTCCTATTCTATTTTAGAACTTTTATTTGGTATCAAAAGGTGATGTCCCTCACCTCAAGGGCCCCCACACCCCGACCCGACAGGACTATGAAGGAGGTAAATCATGGTACCCAGCGGCTTCCTAGATGGGGATCCGAGGTCTTGGTGCCCATAAGGAGCCCACCCAGAGGGTGTAACTCACACACTGCGGCTACCAAGACTCGAACCGTGGATCATTTGGTACCAACGCCACACCCGAGTACCAACTGGACTACACCCGTGCGGGTATTTTAGAACTTTTATATTTCAATAATCTCGTAATTTAACAATATACAATAATCTCGTAATTTAACAATATACATATATCAATGGTAGAATATTTGATACTCTAAGCACAAAATGGTATATTTATATTTTAATTTTATTTAAATTATTCATTCAATATAATTAATGGAATATTATAACGTCTTACTTTTAATGTTCGATGAATTTCTCTAATCACTATCATATATATCTTGTATTTGAACTCTTGATGTAGTGAACTTCAAGATTTATATTTAAATATTGATTATTATATATATGAATTTTTGATAAAATAAATAACAATGATATTATTTTTTGATAAAATAAATTACAAAAGATTAATGAATAAATAGTTAAAAATGAAAAACATGAATAATCTATTTTTATTTTTAAAATAAATACTGATATTAAGATATTGAAATTTTGATTTTCTCTATCCTTTTAACTCAAAATTACATATTTAATATCCTAAAATAAAATATAAAATATAAAATTATTTAATAAATAAATAAATAAATAAATTGGTATTATCAACATAGTTGCATAGCAACTACTAAACCAATTATTATAATGTAAAATTCCAACCAATCCACAATTTAAAAACGAAACTAATAACATTTAACCTAATTTTAAATTCTTAATCTTTAGATTTTAACGATTTAATTAATATTTAATCTTAACAATAAGTACTTTGTCATTCAATCATAACTATAAATCACTAATATTGTTTATTGAATTTAATTTAATACTAATTAAATGATTTAGTCAATAATTTGTTACAGTAACTATTTACTGTATTTATTTATGATAAATAAATAAATAAATGAAAATGGATACAATACAGAAGTAATTAGTTGTTAAACAACTAATTAATTAACATAATAATTACTGCTTAATTTCTTAATATGATTAAGTTTGTGTCTCTTCAGAAACTAAACTCATCACCCACACACCCCTTTCAATTATTCTTCTATTTTCTCTCGTTTTCTCGTCCAGGAAAATTCTGGAATTCGACGTTTCTCGCTTCTCTTCTCTGAATCAGCTTCTTCACAGGTTTTTCCTCCCTCTCTCTCTCCCTTTCTCTCTCTCTATGTATATATCTATGTATATACTGACGTGCTTTTTTTGTTTCAGTGTAATTTTTTTTACGGAAGATTATTCAATCGTTCTTTTTGATAAATTCGAGGAGAATGCTCTCTTTCTGTATTGTTTGAAGTTTTATGATGCAGTAATGTTTTCCTTATGATTTTGTTTTAGCTGAAAATTATTTCCGTGAAGCAAACAGAGTTTTTCTTGAATTTTTTTTTCTGTTTTTAGGGTATAATTTTGTGTTTGTTTTTTTAAAAATTTAGGTGTCTTCCGTGCGGTTAGTTGGTCTCAGAGGAAGTTAAGCTGGCGGTTGGAATTGAGGAGAGGAACTGAGATTTCTGTTATTATTAGTAGATCTTCAAGAATCAACGTAGATTGACAGAGATAGAGAGGGAAAAGTGTGTATTGATTAATTACGCTTGTGTTTGTTGGATCTTAATTGTTTTATGGATTTGGAAGAACTTTCAGGTAATCGTTCGGCTTCACTGCCTGTAAACTCAGTGAAGTGTTGTAATTGCGGGTATAGTTGTTCTTTAGTAGCTTCTTCATCTCCTGGTTCGTCATCTTGGCTTAGGTCTGTAAAACGTAAATTTGATGAGTTTGAGGAGGGAAATCGATTCTTTATACCTGGATTTGATCTCTTCTCTAATCCACGTGTGGAAATTGAGAATGAATGTGCTGCATTGCGTGAAACAGTTTGCAGCCAACAGCAAGCGATTCAGGACTTACTGGCTGAGTTGGAAGAGGAGAGGAATGCTTCCTCCTCTGCTGCGAATGAGGCTATGTCTATGATATTGAAGTTGCAGAGGGAGAAGGCTGAGATTCAAATGGAATCAAGGCAATTTAAGCGCTTTGCTGAGGAGAAAATGGCTCATGACCAGGAAGAGCTTTTTGCTTTGGAGGATGTATTCTATAAGAGAGAGCAGGCTATTCAGTCGCTTACTTGTGAAGTTCAGGCTTATAAGCATAGGATGCTAAGTTATGGGATGAATGAGGCTGAGATTGAGGGGGAGAGCAGTGGGTTTAATCGTAACCTGAGTATGGCTGAAAACTTAGATGCTTATCCTCTCGAGTTTCCAGTGTATGACTACCCACCACTAAAATGCAATTTGAATGAGAATCCAATTTCCTTGGAGGCTGAGGGTGATGATCATATTGTGGATGTTGAGAAATATGCTTTTGGTGAGACACCTCGTGATCAATTGAAGAATTTGGAGTATAGGATCAATCAGATGGATAATGAACCCAGTAGCAGTCAATTAGATGGGGAGTCCCCTAGTGGGAAGCATATTCTAGAGAAGGTAATAGTTGGCCAGTCTCCTAGACGGCCAAGACATAACGGTATGTTCTCCAGGGACAGTTCAAATTCTTTGACAAGAACGCCAAGAGAAGTTTGTCCAGATATTACGAATGAATCTCCTAGTTTCAAGTTCAATAATAGCTTTCACAAAATGGACCATGTTACTCATTCAAATGACTACTCAAATTTAAGAAAGGCGAATAACGCATCAGATTTTGGAGATGAGATGAGTGACAGGGTTTATACTGTTGATTCTGTCCATCATGCTGTACCATGTAATGTTGTAACTGAATCAAGATCTGAAGATTATATTTCCACCCCTAGGGACATATTGAGTCAGCCTAATGATGATGATCCTGCGATCAAAAAGCTCTACATGAGGCTTCAGGCACTTGAGGCTGACAGGGAATCTATGAGGCAGGCAATTATTTCAATGCGAACTGATAAAGCTCAGATGGTGCTATTGAAAGAAATAGCTCAGCATTTACGCAGGGAAATGTCACCAGAAAGACATATGCCTATGAAGAAGTCATCAACTTTTGGAACCTTTTCGTTCCTGTCTATTTTCAAGGTAATCTTAATGGAGTGTTTATTATTGGTAACTGTTGTATTATGCACACAAGCACTTTAATACTTTGTGGACCTTTGCGTTGTGATTCCCAAAGTTACAAGGTATTCCATCTAACTTTGTGTATGAAGATAATTTGTTTGATGCTTGTTTTACCTTTCTTGTACTGCTCATTATCAGTTGCTAAAAGTCTTCTGCAGTAGATTGTTGGTTATTCCTAAGAATTTTGTTGTTTCACATTTCTATGCTAAAACAAATCACTTCTCCATTGTACATATTTTCATTCACTTGAAAGCCATTTTTACTAGTATATAGATCATAAAGTGATGTATTTTATTATCAAAATATCAAGCTGTTTCATTTGTGACTACAGTCATTTTCATTTATTAATTAAGTACTAATTATATTCAACTTTCATTTGAATGCTCAGTGGATCATGCCCTTCATTTTCTGGAGAAAGAAAAGTAATCGAAGCAGGTGAGCAGATGTTATATAAATAAATTATAGAGTTGAGTAGATGTGCTCATGCTTATAAAGGAGCAGTGAAAAATAGAGAATTGGTTCTCCTGTCACCAAAACAAAGGTGTATCCATTAAGTTGGTCTTAGTAAGATGCACTATAATCTTGTTAAAAATCACTCCATTCCTTAGATGAATGAAGAAAAGGGATGAAAGTTAATATTTACCAATACTTGCGAGAAAAATCCAGAAAATTGTGAAGGGAAAAAGTTTTAATGCTTTTATTTGTAAGTTAGAGTCTGAAAGAATCTCTTGTGGTTCTGACAGCAACATAAACTCCATACAATCTTGAGAATGGCAGTTAGATGTCCTCATTATTATGTTCATAAGCTCTTCTGGCCTGAGAAAATGAGTTGATTTGTTTCTGATGATTGATATCATCAAAATTTGTATTGGCAGGTATTTGTGTGGGCTTTCAGCCACAAACGTGGGTTTGCTTCTGCTTTTGGACAAAGGAACTTGGAGAAGACAATGGAGATGCCTTTCAACTACACAAGTGTGAAATCATTCAACTACCTTGTTGATTTGAAGCTGATGCTTTGACATGTGAGCCCCAACTGGATTTCGCTCATATTCCCTTCATATTTGCATTGTTTTCCTGTTGCAGATTTGAGTGTTTTGTGCAGTGTTTTTTGATTCCAGTTTTCTGGATCAAATATATTTACTTGTCAATCAGTGAAAGATTGGTATGGTATGGTATGGTATGGGCTTGCTTGCCCATGTAATTTGTTGGAATGTAGCTTGAGGTGCATATCTCTTGACGGTCCTCCTGTGTAAATTGCAGATTCTTGTATGATTCTTAATCCAATATGCAGTTGTTACATTTTTTCCTTCTCTTGGAAGATGATGAATCCAGTTTGAGGAATTACAATTTTTTTCTACCAGGTTATCTACTTTTGTTTTCTGCTTTTCCAGTTCTGTCAACTTTCATTTGTCGAGTAACTACATCAAACACTTCAGCTATACTATGATCTCAGTTTACACCAAGTGTGCAAATCCAGCTAATGATGATTGAGCTTTGCAGGAACAAGGCCTGAGAATGCGGAAAACTGGTGGTTGACTGTAAGTTGTCTTATGTTCTTCTATTTTATTCTTATTATTATAGTTCTTTAATTCAAGGAGGTATTGCATGGATTTGAACTTAACGGACATGATTTTACGCTCTGATTATGATCTGTTTGCTACTGTTGCCTATAAGCTGTTTTAGCTTTCTTTAGCTGATCCATGAGCTTGAGAGTAGCACATGATATGATTTAATACGCACTGTTGCTATAGGCTCTGTCAATTCTAGGTTTCACTAGTTGATCAATGCGGTTATTCTGAATCACTCAAGTGCTGCTGTTAAATGCTCTGTTTAGATCACAGAACCTAGTAAATCTTGCATGCAATTAGTGTGTTGGATGCTTTACTTGGATGGTTTTGTTATCCAATTAATGGTGTTTCTGGGAGAATCAGAAGAACCGGATCGAGGTTTCATAGGGTAGTAAACAGATATAATTACGGTGAAATCTAGAAATCAATCACTAATAACGATGTTTCTTTCTATGGCTGTTCAACGATATATAATTATGGTTAAATCTAGAAATCGATCACTAATAGCCATGTTTCTTTCTATGGCTGTTCAGCCCTTATCGGCTTTTCGATAGCATAAACGGTCTGAAATTTTCAGAGTATAATGATTTCTCAGGAGGTTTTCTGGTTCAGGATCTTTCCCTTGCAAAATGGCGAGATGGAGTGGAAGGAAGGAAGGAAGGAACTTGGACTGCAATCATAGACTTCACCCTGTGAAAAAACAACATTTCCAGCACAAACTTTAGAAATAAAGAAAACTTAAATATTATTATTCAATAATTAAATTTCAGGATAAAAATGGATCCACCAAACCATAATTGGAATGGATCCCTTTCACTTTTATCCCGCCGAATGCGCATTCATTTTGCGTATCGTTCTTTCCATCTTGTCGTTTCATACAATGCCGGAACAAGCGGTAAATTTTTTTTTTTATGTATGTTTTTAAAGTTTTTTTGGATATGATCTAACGATATGATTCCTTCTCACTTGGAAAAAACGATTTAATAAATTTTAATGAAATATGATATTTTTGTTTATCAAATCTTATATTATGATTAAAAAGTATATATACATAAGTATTACAGTTTTTAAATTTATAAAATATTAATTATATATTAAGATCTTATTCTTATAAATATTTTTAATAATCTTTTAATTTTATAATCTTTATATATTGTTGTCTACATTTCTGGAAGACTTATTTTTAAGTTTCTCATATATAATTATTCTAGTGTTTTATAAGTTTAATAATAATATATATTATGATTTAAATATTTTATTTTTATGAAATTTAAAAATTTTTTAGATAATATTTGAAGAATATCTTATTTAATATTTATAAGATTTGATATTTATATATTATTTATTTTTATTAAATTTAGAAATATTTTAAAATAAATAATATGTTTATTATATAAATATTTAATGAATATATATATATATATTTATAAATAACAAGCTTTTAAAGAAAAGGAAACGAAACGAGAGCTCTTTTCTTTCTCAAAAAAGAAACTTCTTGTCGAAACGCCTTAGCCACCAACAATGCGGAAACCCCTCTACAGCTCTTGTACGATCGCCACCAATCCTTAACCATATCTCTCTTCTTCTTCCTTTTTTTTTTTTCACTTTTTGTACAATGCTAAGCTGCAGAAACTACTTGTTCTCTAAAGCCATTAGAAAGAAAAGTAAATCCAAGTCCAGAAAGAAAGCAAGAACCGCAGCTGTTTCAACGAGAAAACAGCAAGAAACCATTTCTTCATCTCAAGAATCACTGCTTCACCAACCTCATGATTTTCAAGAAGAGAATGATCTTGATCAAGGTTTTAGCCTTAAAAACTCTGCCCCGTCTCACCTTTTTTATGGTGTTCAGCCACTTGGGAATCTTTACTTGAATCCAGGCTCTGTCAATTCAAGAAACACCGGTTTGGGTAATCTTTATACCCTAACTGATGAACTTGTTCTTGATATTCTTGGACTTCTTGATGCTACCCACTTGGGTATTTTGGCTACTGTTAGCAAATCTTTTTATGTTTTTGCTAACCATGAGCCTCTATGGAGAAATCTTGTATTGGATAACTTAAATGGCGGGTTTTTATTTAATGGGTCATGGAAATTAACTTACATTACTGCTTTTTACCCTAATTTTGATGGCTCTGACAAGGGCATGCCGGAGTTGAGAGTTAGAGACTTTTTCTCTGATTATTTATTCCAAAGTTGGTTATGTTCAAATCTTGAAATGAAGCCTGAATGGCTCGAGAGAGATAACATAATTAGGAGGAAAGGTATCTCTGTTGAAGAATTTATATTGAATTTTGAGGAACCAAACAAGCCAGTGTTGCTTGAAGGATGTATGGATGATTGGGCTGCTTTGCAAAAATGGGATAGGGATTATTTAGTTAAGGTATGTGGTAATGTGAAATTTGCAGTTGGACCAGTCGAAATGCGACTTGAGGATTTTTTTAGTTATGCAGATCAAGTGAGGGAAGAAAGACCGTTGTATCTTTTCGACCCTAAATTTGCTGATAAGGTTCCGATTTTGGGTTCACAGTATGAGGTTCCTGTGTACTTTAGGGAGGACTTGTTTAGTGTTCTAGGCAATGAGAGACCTGATTATAGGTGGATCATAGTTGGCCCAACTGGATCTGGTTCGTCATTCCACATTGATCCTAATTCTACATCAGCTTGGAATGCTGTGATTAAGGGGTCTAAGAAATGGGTTTTGTTCCCACCTGATGTTATACCACCTGGTGTTCATCCAAGCCCGGATGGTGCTGAGGTTGCTTGTCCTGTTTCTATAATTGAATGGTTCATGAACTTTTATGATGCTACTAAAGAGTGGAAGAAAAGACCTATCGAATGTGTTTGTAAGGCTGGAGAAGTGATTTTTGTGCCTAATGGATGGTGGCATTTGGTGATCAATCTGGAAGAATCTGTAGCCATTACACAGAATTATGTTAGCAGGTATGTGTTTTCATTTGTTTTTATAGTATTGGTGGTTTTGGAAAATGCTTCTTAGGATTGCATTTGAGCGCTTGAAAATTATGTATGAATAACCATTATATGTTATCCTAAGTATGTTAAGGTAAATCACCTGGTGACAAATATTTTACTCGTGATAAGCTAATTTTAGTTTATAATCCTTTTGTAATAGTTGTAGAATAATAGTTCTATATTTCATAGTGAATAGATTGAAAGGAACTTCTGTTTGTTGTTCACCGCCAACCCTTAGATCCCTTTAAATACCACAGAAGCTCATTTTAGAGGATCAGAATTCAGTTGTCTAGCTCTGACCGTAGGTATTTCGAGAAGTGGATATGCGTAAATGACACTAATGCTGATGTAGGTGGGTACATTGTAAAGGATTACACATGCTGCCGGAGTTGGTTGAGGGGTTATTATCAAATTGTCCGTTGGTGAAAAGCTTAAAAAGAAAAATACAAACTGTGTTGTGGGGAGGCTTCTAATGGCATTTGGGGCTCAATCATGAGACTTGGTTGTGTTGGTTCAAAGTTATATCCAGCTTTAGTTAGATAGTTCAGAGATTTGTTTGATGGTACAAGTATTAGTTGAATACATGTTACTCGGTGACTGCAATTCTAGGAATTGGTCACATAGATATTTGTTGTGGATGCAAGTTTTCTCTTTCTCCATTGGATTCTCGAGCCTGTTCTTATCGCGGGACATTTCTGTGTATAACCACATTGGAGGAATTCTTCCAAGATAAGGTAAAGATGGTGGCATGTTTCAAGTCACAAGCTTGGCGGACCATGCATTAGAGCAAAGGACCAATTTATTTATAATTACCTTATATCTCTTAAGTAGTCTTCAAGTTTCATTATATATTAGTACTTCAAAGGAAATGGTTAGAAATCTCTCTATTTGCCTGAATCCTGGTTCCTCTTTTATTATGAAAATGCAGAAAAAAAATATCAGAACTGGATCTGTCCGGTCCAAATATTATGGCCAATTGAATATACAACTTGAGTTTCAACCTCGTGTTTGATGAAAGGATATTTCAAGGAAAAGCTATATATCATTCATTTGAATTTGTAGTGATTTCCAGTTGCATGCTTTCCTTTGCGTTGTTTGTGCATAAGCTTTGATGCAACAAATTTTCTTGGGCGGATGAAGAGAAGAATGGTCTAAATATAATTTTTTGTTTCTGTGCTGCAGGAGAAATCTGTTGAACGTATTGGAATTTCTTAAGAGGCCGAATGCGATTGAGCTGGTATCTGGAACCCGAGACCGAGTGAACTTGCATGATAAGTTTAAGAATGCTATTGAAGCAGCATTTCCTGGAGCTATTGATGATTTGATGCAGAAAGCTGAGGGGAAAAAGGCACAACAGAAAAAACTTTCCTTCTGGGATTCAGTAACAGATTCCAATGCTGGTGCTTTCAAATTCAGTTTCTGAGAAACACCCTTCAAGAAAAGATTAAAGATTATTGTTGAATCAGGACAACTAGTACACCAGGGATTATATTCTTTTTGGATTATTAGCAAAGTCTTACAAAAGGACAATAACAGTGAAACAATTTTGACATTGATTCTTTTATAAAGTTTCATTGTTTGGCTTTGGTAGTTAGTAATTTGATTTAACCAATTTATATATATAAAGGGTCAAGTGATTTTTTGAGTCCTTGGTCGATACTGGATTCAAAGGTGCATAACAATGAACGTCATTTGTGGATCAAATTACGGCAAGAAGTGTTAACTTGAGCAGTAATGGATAAAGGTTTTGAGATGGAGAGCTATTTGTAAACTTCCTTCGAGATATAATTTTATGTCATATAATGATCTATAAATATAATTAATAAAAAAATAAATAGATAGCAAATAATTATAATATGAACAAATGATCATGATTTACAATCATTTAAATACTTAGATTCGCATAATATAAATAATTAATTATACCACAAATAAGTAATTCATATCAACGAGTTCATATAAATGTGGTGTGTGGGGTTTGCATAATTTGATTTCCCAGAGCCCCTCTTTGACCATAAAGTGCGAACCATCATATGATATTGAAAGATAGACAGGTAAGCAATGAATTCTGTGGATTTTGAACAATGAGCGGCAGCAGCAGCTTGGTTTTAAGAACACTAAAGCTGAAGAACCCAAAACTTCTGCTAATAGAATCCTGCTCCTCTTTGTGCCACCTGAAAATAATCCATGCCCATATGATAAGATCTCTGGCCATCTTCGATGTATTTTCAGCCAGTCGTTTAATTGCCTTCTCTATTGACAACAATTTGCTAGATTATGCTTTACAGATCTTTTACCAAATCCAAAATCCTAATCTTTTTATTTTCAATGCTTTTATTAGGGGATTTTCTGGAAGCAAGAACCCAGATCAATCCTTTCATTTCTATACCCAATCACAAAGATTAGGCATTTTTCCTGATAATCTTACATACCCATTTTTGGTTAAGGCTTGTACCCAACTGGGTTCTATACACATGGGAATTCAAGCTCATGGTCATGTAATTAGGCATGGATTTGAAAATGATGTTTATGTGCAGAATTCGCTTGTTAATATGTATTCTACATTGGGGGATATAAAGGCTGCTAGTCATATATTCCAAACAATATCTAAGTTAGATGTTGTTTCTTGGACTTCCATGATTGCTGGCTATAATAAAGCAGGGGACGTTGAATCAGCACGCAATTTGTTTGACAAAATGCCGGAGAAGAACTTGGTTACTTGGAGTACTATGATTAGTGGCTATGCGAAGAACAATTTGTTTGATAAGGCAATTGAATTGTATAATGTGCTTCGATCGGAAGGAGTTCAAGCTAATGAAACAGTCATGGTTAGTGTGATCTCTTCATATGCTCATTTAGGAGCTCTTGAATTGGGAGAGAAAGCACATGATTATGTGGTTAGGAATAATATTACAGTCAACGTGATACTTGGTACTGCTCTCATAGATATGTATGCTAGATGTGGAAGTATCGATAAAGCTGTTCGAGTTTTCGAGGAAATTCCAGAGAAGGATCTGTTAAGCTGGACCGCCCTTATTGCTGGATTTGCAATGCATGGTCATGCTGAAAAAGCACTCCAGTACTTCTCAGAAATGATCAGGAATGGGCTAACCCCAAGAGACATAACCTTCACAGCAGTTTTATCAGCTTGCAGTCACAGGGGATTGGTCGAAAGAGGGATGGAGTTATTTGAAAGCATGAGAAGAGACTATCATATCGAGCCTCGTTTGGAACATTATGGGTGCATGGTTGATCTGCTAGGCCGAGCGGGCAGATTAATAGAAGCTGAGAAGTTTGCTCTTGAAATGCCAGTGAAGCCTAATGCACCTATTTGGGGAGCATTGCTTGGAGCTTGTCGGATTTACAAAAATGCAGAAATTGCAGAAAGAGTTGGAAAGGCTCTGATTGATTTACTGCCTGAACACAGCGGATACTATGTGCTGCTTTCAAATATTTATGCCCGAACTAACAAGTGGGAGCACGTAGAAGGAATGAGACAGATGATGAAAGAAAGAGGAATAAAGAAGCCACCAGGATACAGTCTGATTGAGATAGATGGGAAGGTTCACAATTTTACCATTGGAGACAAAACGCACCCAGAAATAAAAATGATTGAAAGAATGTGGGAAGAAATTCTTAGGAAGATAAAACTGGCAGGATATACTGGAAATACAGCTGATGCGATGTTTGATATAGATGAAGAAGAAAAAGAAAATGCATTGCATATGCACAGTGAGAAGCTAGCTATAGCTTATGGGATCATGAGGACCAAAGCTCATGCGTCGATCCGGATAGTCAAGAACTTGCGGGTCTGTGAAGATTGCCACACGGCTACGAAGCTGATTTCTAAGGTTTTTGAAAGAGAGTTGATTGTAAGAGATCGGAACAGGTTTCATCATTTCAAGGGAGGAAGCTGTTCTTGTATGGATTATTGGTGAAAAGGTCAAGTAGCAACTCACAAAATATCCGCTTCATTATTTGTCCTTTGGCTTCATTCAGTTTCATGAATTCTGCATGAGAAGTGGAAGGGAATCCGGATTATAATTCTACAGAGGCCAAAATTATGCGTATATTTAGTAGAAGACAAGTCAGGCAAACACTCGTGAGCTTTGGTGAAGGCAACCAACTCCCATACTCCGGCCTCAGGAGTGGCAAGCAGCCGATCTGCACGGTATCTTATTGCTCCTGATGCATAACGAATGGGCAAAAGAGTCCCTTGATATGACCTTGGAATCCTTGTATCAAAGTCCAACCAATCAGAAGAGAATTCAGTTGAGTTGAATTTGAATATTGGGAAATAATCCTGACAAGTTGAGGAATCGAAGTAATTATATAGAAAATACTCAACTGAGAAGCCAAATCAACAATTATGCTGGCAAAAGTTGTTCTCTGGCATCATCTTAACTTACAGCAATCCTCGGTAGTTGCTTTAATAATTAAAGGCATACAGTTGCTACTATAGCAAGCAAAATCAAGCAGTAAAACCATCAAATGCAAAATTAAAAGAACAGTGTCAGTTTTCTCAAATTCTATGGAGCTATAAACCACCAGCTGCTGTTAGTCATACAGCAAGGTTGAAATAGATGACCGTCGGATAATATTTGGGTAAAAATAGGTTGATGAAATGAATAGGTCACAGGGTGATACATGATTGTATCAATCATATGGATTATAATGAGAAATGTAGAGTAAACAATGTTCTTCAAGCAGGCTGTTTATCCATATTCGAGCTCGCATCAGAAAGCAGCTTGAGCCTATTAGCAGGATATTCTTCATCCATACGGGTATCAATGTATCTTGGATTCCTAGGTAAATCTGGTTTCTTCAGAACGGTGTCCCTGGTGTTATTAGAGCATTCGACAATAACGCATCAGTAATTACCCAACAAATTAGTGTTGAAAGGGAAGAACTGAGGGGCCGAAGCTGGGGTGGAACGGTCAAGGGGAAGCGTTGAAGCCACGTCGGAGGAAACCATCGTGACTGGCGGCCGGACCTAGATCGCAGCGTCTGGCATTCAGGTAATTTTTAAAAGTTTTTATTCTGTGCGTTTTTATTTGATGGTAAAAAAAAAATAATTTATTTTATGCTAAGAAATTAATTTATAATAAATGTGATGTGTTATGTTTTTTCTTATTTATTGAGTTATTTATTTATATGATAGATTTTCTTTTATGTTAATAGTTGTTAAAAATTTAGAAATTGATTGTCAAATAAAATAATTTATTTTGTGTTAAAAAATTAATTTTTTAGTATTTTTTTGTCATTAAAAATAATTTTGTTTGTTAATTAAAATAATATATGTTGTGAAAAAAATTAATTAGTCAAAAAAATATTATAAATTTAAATCAACAATAATAAAAAATAGGGATTATAATCAAATCAAATAAATAAATTTCAATTATAATTATAAATGTGAATTTAAAAAAGATTCAAGCTAATTAAATATATTTACTTAAATTATCAACCAAAATCAATAATAATAAAATATAATAAATCATAAATCTTATAAAAGTAATATAAAATATAAATATTTAATAAAACTATTATCTGAATATTAGAAAATTATACAGAAGAAGAATGATCAGTTTAGTCATAAACATTGAAAACGTGAATTGATCTCATAATCAATAAAAGGAAAACATTCCAAATGCTCAAAGAGAATTTATTCATTTATGTTAAGATAATTTAAAGCAATAATAAAGAAGCAAACATAGAATCCATAAATTAAAATAAAATAAAATAAAAATATAAAATTGATTATTCCATTATTCCAATCCTAAAAATAAAATAAAAGAAAAATTACATTATAATTTAAAATATGACATGATAAAATATATAAAAATAAGATTATATTATATTATATAGTTAATCGATTTATATTTCTCCTCCTCGGTAAACAAATAATTATTAGTATGTCTTTAGTAGCATATTCTATATCCTTCCTTTTGCTTTCAAATTGATAATATTTTTCTTTTTATTTATTGTAAATTATAACGTATGCTATATTAAATCTTAATTATATTTTATTTAATTGAAAATATAATTTATAATAAAATAAAATATTTTTCTTTTTTACAATTAAAATAGAATATAGTAATAATAATAAATTTATATTTATATTTAATTTTTTGAATAAAATAATTATATTTATTTAATTTTTGTGAAATTAATAAAATGTTTATGAAGTATTTCATTAAAAAGTTATATTCTTTTGCATTTATATAAATTTTAAGACTTTATATCTTTTTCAAATTATTTAAATCTAATGACTAATTTAAATATCATTATTTTAATATTTCAGGTTTAAATTATTCTATGATATTTTTTTGAAAGGAATCTAAATAATAAAAATTAAAAATTTAGAAAAATATTAAAAAATATTTCAAATGAAAGGGATAAATCAATAAAATAAATCTTTTTAAAATTAAAATTTCTTGAAATGTGACTCAATTAGTGGTAGAGTTAGGGGTGTCGGGTGGACTCTAGCCCCGATTTCTCTAAAAAAATTTTAAAATATAGGTCTAATTTTTTCAAATTAGAGAATAAAAAAATAAATAGTCCTCTTTATTTCTATAAGGGGCGGAGGTTTTTCTTATTCAAGGGTAAAATAAAGATTTCTTATTTATATTTATTTTATATATATTTAGGGTGTAATGGATGAAACACTTTAATGTCTCCTCCTACTATATTCAATTATGCTCCTAATGTTCTTTAGGGGGGAGTGATTAGTCAGCCTAGATGTTATCCGGGCACTAGTCAAACATATTTATCAATAAGATAATTAGCCAGATTTATTCAATCATTATGCCTTATTCTTATTTCATTGTGTCTTTCTCTTGTATGGTGTTATACTATCATAAGAATTTATCATGTTAAGAGGTGAACTTGTTATGCTCATGAACAAGTTTTCTATAAGGTTTTGAAGGCTAGCTTGTATAGGAAGTGTCTTACACAGATATTGCACGGGTTCCAATTGGGGGCTAAGTTTTATATCCATGACACTTTGTATCAGAGTCTAGACTAATATAATCTAGATGAGGGTTTAAAGGCTATTTTGTATAGGAAGCGTCTTACATGGATATCGCACGGACCCTAGTTGGGGGTTGAGTTTTATACTTGTGACACTTAGTATCAAAGCCTAGACTAATACAGTCTAGATGAATTCAGATTACATGAGGTTGATGCTATATGGTTGAGAATAGTTCAAGTAATTTTAGGGTTGGGCAGATATGAGATTGTTCGAGTTATTTCGAGATTGTATCATTATGGAACTATGTAATGGGAAATAACTTTGAATGTTGATCCTCATACTTGCATTGAGATATTTCGAAAATGAATTGATGGATTTCAAATTATATTGAGGAAACATATGTGAACTAGCGTGCATTGTGGCGTTAATGGAGTGAATGAAAATACTTGAGGATGTGGTAGTCTGAGTGAATATACTGGTAATGTGTTTATCAGATGTGGAATTGTTCAAGCTGCGATAGCTTGAATGAGTTATTGTGAAAAGTGTGGAATTGTTTTATGATGGTAGAATAATTTATTATGAAACATATGAAATTGTTCTACGATGGTAGAGTAATTCATTATGGAACGTGTGAAATTGCTCAACGGTGGTAGAGTAATTTGTTGTGAAAATTTCCCTCTTTTTTGGGTTGATCAACGTAGGTACAACATACTCTACTAGTTTATAGTAGAATGGTAAGGTGAAATAAGGTGGTGATGGTGCGATGCAGATCAATGTGTAGTTAATTTGGGATTGTCTTTACGAGACGTTCTAAAAGAAATTGGAAGGTAAAACATATCATTAATGATTTTTTTTAATGTGAGAGCAGTTATTGTACTGTAATATGAATGGAGTCACTTGTTTGTTTGGAGTTGTAAAGTGAAACTACCTATATCTAGAAATAGTTCTCAGAATGGGGGAGTTTTGGAGTCAGTCCTTAGGTTTTGCAAGTGAATAGATGAACATCCTCATGGGAAGATAGAAAATATACGTTTAAACTTTTGATATAGTATGTTGTTGTTATCAACTTTGTAGGAAAGAGAAGTGTATTAATGCAGGGAGATTGAGGGTTTCGTCAGTTGTAGGTAAGGTGGATGTTGTTGTTGATAAGTAAAGAGGCTATTACAAAGACAAATGCACATTCTGAACGTTCTGCATTATCTTGAAGTATGTATGTTTGGTGTACTAAAAGGGAAGATTGTTATGAGCCATATGTTGCTAAAGGATATCAGAGTATAAGTAATCATGGAGACAAAGTATATATTAAAGGTACGAGCTACGATAACTCTTGGAGCTATGGACAAGCATTCATGATCAACAAAGTAGATGAGTCTCATGTAAGTTCAAGTTGCTACAATGGAGAGAGCAGAGTTTGACGTTCTTTGTCTGCTTCTTGATGTCCATATCATATCAACAAGGTTGATAGTTACTGATAACATAATTTAGTCAGTGTTATAAGGGAAAGTCAACAATCTTAACACTAAAGATAAGTTGATATAAGTGATTATGATCCAAGAAGTCAAAGATGAAGATTACTTCATCAAACCTTTTGACATTTAAACCCTAAAATGTAACTTTTTAAAGTTATGGTCAATAGGATCATCGACCATTTGAGTGGGGAGAGTGCCAGGGGTGGAGGTTTTTCCTACTAAAGAGTAGAATATATATATTTTTATTTATATTTAATTTATGTATTTTTGAGATATAATGAATGAAACACTTTGATGTATTTTCGTGTCACATCAAACTATGCTCTTGATGTTTTTTAAGGGAGATTGATTAATCAGTTTAAGATGTTGTCTTGGTGCTAAGCATGATTACAAACATTAGTAAGTTCATCTTAGTGTAAGATATTTCCCTCTGCCTACACACAGAGCATGACAATTGAATCATTGTATCAAATATATTCATTAATAAGATAAGTAGCCAAGTTTATTCAATCACTACATCTTATTCTCATTTCATTATGTCTTTTTCTTATATGATGTTATGCTATTATAAGAATTTCTCATATTTATAGGTGAAGCTTGTTATGCTCAGGAACATGTTTCCTATGGAAGTTTGAAAATTATATTGTATAGGAAGTGTTTTACATTATCATCACATGAATCCTACTCGGGGTTTGAGTTCTATACCCATGACAATTTCTGTTTTAATTTTAACCATTCTTAATTTGATTTCAAATTTTTTAATTTCAATTTTAATCTCTTATTTTGATTTATTACTTCATCACTAATTATAATCAAGTTATTATATCAAAATAATAACATTTTAAAAAACATTTCAATAACATGTTTTTTTTATATAAGCCCAACCTTTAGTTAAAATAAATAAATAAATTTATTTAGTTTAACTGACAAGAAATATAAACAGTTGCCAGCTGGCATATTTTAATGAAATATACACGTGGTAAATGAAGCTTTATTTTAATTAAAAAAATATGTAACGACAAGAAAAAACAGTTGTTAACCGCTAAAATGAGATTTTAATTTATCTTTGTCAATCACAATCACGTCTTTGTCACGTGGCCCGTGCTTCTTTTGGGTGGGACCGCCTATTTTATAATTTCTTTATTTTAACAAATTTGTCTTTCATAACATAATATTATCTACTAATATTAATAAAAATAAATTGATCTAATTTCATGTTTTTATGAATAATAAAATTAACCATAAATTAAATATAAATTTTTTATTAAAATTAATGAAATTTTAAATTTTATTATTCACAAGGCAAATATTTTAAAAAATTTTAAAATATATTGACCTCATTAAAAAAATATATATATTAATATATATATGTTTAATAAATATGAAAATTTAATAATGTATTATTTAATTTAAAATATTTATAATTTTAATAAATTATATAGATATAAAATCCTATATTTATTATAAATGATAAATTTTTGATAAATTACATCATTTATTTTTTATTTTTTATTTTATAAATTAAATAAAATATAATTATTAAAAATATATTTTTTCATATTTATAAATAGATTTTTGATATATTTTTTATTATGGAAATTGAGTCAAGGCAAGGGAAATAAAATAATTATTGTGAATACCATGAAGGAATAGATGATAAAGTGGAAAGAGAAGCCACGTGTAGAGCGATGGAGGGTGTTGGATTGACTAACAGCAGCGTGACAGCTGCTTATCGGCAACCCAACAAAAGATGCCTTTCTGTAGCCACCCTTTGTTATTAATTAACCACCACCCAATCATCATCATCCATTTCTGCTTTTACATTTCTACCCCTTTCTATTCACACATTTTACATACTAATTATTACATAATTAAATAATTATCCCTCCCCAATAATTATTTAATGAATTTTTTAAAGATAAAATAATGATATTTAAGCGGTTTCATTACAAAAATAATAATTTTATATTGTATTTATTTTTTATATTAATCATTTATTAATCCTACATTTAATTTTTATTAAATCCATTAATAATTAAGCATCTTTATTTTTTATAAATATTTTTAAAAAACTAAATAAAAAATATGAAATTTTTATAATATTTAATTTTAAAATATTTCTCAAAATTTCCCATGAAAAAATGCCAGAAAGCAGATGGGTAATGAAGAGACCCACGTCAAAAAATATCTGGCAATGAGGTGGGCCCAAGTTATTGAAAGTTGATAAGTATCTACAAATTTCACATTTCTTTTTTTATTTTTAATAAATTTTATAATTATTTAATAATTAAAATTATCAAACTTACAGTTTCACTAAAAAAACTGTATTTGCGCAAAAGAAAAAAAATCAAAAATTTTAAAATTTTAAAATCGAAAAGATGAAGAAAACTGCTATTTTCTGAGTATTTCTTTTGAAATATTCATTTTATATATATATATAATGTTGAAATATTTATTTTAAAAATATTTAAACGAAATAATATATGGACTTTGATAATTAAAAAAATATATAAATAGCAAAATAAGGCAATGTCCGAACACGTGTAGTACCAAAAAGCAAATGAAAGTGATATACGTTGATATTACATCCATCAAATGTGCTCTTATAAGTGTTGTTATTATCAAAATATTTAATTGGATATAACCACCCTTATCAATTTTAATCAAAAAAAAAAAATATATATATATATATATTTATACATATTTGCATAACATATCTTTATTTTTATTTTTATTTTTAATTAAATTATGAATAGGATATAGATAAAGATTACTATATATGAAAAATATAATAATATATATAAATTTTATATGATTTAAATTTAAAGCTCCTGTCCATATTAACTCATGATATATTACCATATTTACACATGTCAATAAATATTAAAAGGGTATTTAAGGAAAAAAAAGAATTCCTTAAATTGCACCCATATATAACAAGTATCGTATGCACCATATTTTCTCTTCTTTCCCCTATTGAAGATATCAAGGATTCAGCTTATTCTTGAGTTTATATGAAAAAAGGTATGGATCTTGCTCTTCTCATTTGCTTCCTCTGCCTCCAAATCTTTCCTCATAAAGCATCAATATCTCTCTTTCCGTTCTCGTTTCCAGCTATCTATTTAGCTCAATTCACCATCTGCAGCAATTCAAATCTCCATTACTGCATGTTTATGCTTCATTAGATAGTTTAATTAAATAGATTCCACAATGACCTGCTGATAATCGAGGTTGAATTGAAGCTATAGCCAGCCATGGAAAAGACAAGATTTTCCAGCTTACTGAGGACGAAATCAGACCAGTTGGTGGAAACACTAGCAGCAGCTTTCAAATCTCCACCGTCATCAAGTGAGATCGCCGGAGGAAGAGTTTCGGCCGATAGAAGTGGAACACATTGTCGAAAGTCGAGCAAACGGCTGACGGAGGCCACTTCACCGGAGCGTATCAGTTGTAGTGGTGACGGTGGTAAAAACACTCATATTAGAAAAACAAGAAGTGCGCAAATGAGGTTCGACTTGGATGACTTAAACAGCAGCGCGGCTTTGAGCCGAGCCTCTAGTGCTAGTTCCGGCTTTTCTTTCTCCTTCACTGGCTTTGCTGTCCCTCAGGATGAGATAGCCGACTGCAAGCCATTTAGCGAGGATGACATAGGTAAGTATTTTTCTTAATTTTCTTCTGTATATTTCATGGCACTTTAAAATTTATAACTCAAAAAATTATGTTTTATTTATTTAATATATATATATATATATATTGATTTATATAATAATTTATAATTAAATTATGTATCATTTACGTTCGTTTATTTTTCCTTTTTCCATTTGTTTTCTTTCTTGTGACAAAGATTTTAAAATAAAAGGCATATATTTAAACGTATTATACTTTAAAAATATTGAAACTTTTCATGCTCTTTATATCCTTTTAGGTCGTTGATTTCGGTTTCTTTTCACGATTTTATGAACCTCAATTCTAACCACAAACCTCTTAACATTCGGGTTTAACATAATTTGGATTGAATCAAACATCCATCCAATATTATTCAATTTAAAATCTTTATATTTAATATATTTTTAATTTATTTCAAAATACTAAATTTTTTTTCATTCAAAATTTAAAATAATAAACAATTAACATGAAAGATTACATTTTTTAATGCAACAAGTTGTAATATAACTAATTTGTGAGTATTATAGTCACCATATTTTTTTAAAATAATTCATTAATTCAATGCAACTATAATATAAAAATTAATTTAATTTATTCATAATTAAATTTATATCAATTTATTAATTATATACTAAAAATTAAATTATATTCTAGATTTTAATAAATTAGATTATATGAAGTGAGATTTATATGCTAATCTATTTTAGAATTATTATATTATATTTTATTTTTATTTTTATTTTTGTAAATTTATTATATCATTTCATATTATATAAATCATTTTATACCAAATGAATTATATATTAAATTTAAATTAAATTAATTAAAAATTAAAAATATATTTAAATTGAACCTAAACATATTATATTTATGAATAAACATAATCCATAGATGATCTATCCATTCAAATTATGATTATGATGATGATGTTTATAGTTTCTAAGAATAATAAGAACTGTAGAAATATAGACATGTACATACAAGTATCTATGCTTGTTGCAGCGGAAGATGTCGAAGCAGGAAAGCGTAGACCCAAGTTCCAGATAGAATCCACTTTGCCCATTTATCTCAAGGTACATAATTTTTGCCATGAAGAGCATTATTTTAATTATTCTCTAAATAATTGCTTTATAATCTCTAAATTGATAGCACTTATTCATTAATTCTTAATCAATTATTACCACACACTTGTTCATATGGTAATCAGCAAATAAGAAAATCGAAGTGCAATGGTTTGATATGATATGATATTGTACGTGGACAGGCAGAAAAAGATTGGAGAATAATGTAGCAAGCAAGGCCATAACCATATTAGAACAATATGGCTAGCATGCATCTTCAGGTTCAGTCCTGTACAAATATCATTTCATCATCTATATGTATCATCATCATCATCAACGTACAAGACTTCGTTTTCTTATCATGCATTTCAACATTGAATATGCCAACAATGCTTTCTCATATGGAAAAAAAAGATCTGTCATGTCGTATCATGAGTAATTTATAAATAAAGTAGGTTGATATTTAACAAAAATGATTATATACAAGATACATATTATTATTATTATTATTATTATTATTATTATTATTATTATTATTATTATTATTATTATTATTATTATTATTATTATTACGAGTTCAATTTATGAAATTTTTATATAATATCTAAGTTTAATATATTAAAATTATGATAATACTAAATTTTATTTGAAGATTTAGAATCAAACTAGAATGGAATTTAATAATGTTTATAAACTTAAAACCTTTGAGATAGATATGTATGTTTGATGTAAGTTTAAGTGAAAGTTCATGCTTAACAAATAGTAACAGATTCATGCCTATCACACTTGAAAAAGTATAGTAGTTTTGTGAACTCATAAAGTTTCTAGAATATTCATAATTCCATTGAGGAATCTTTGGCTAGACTTGGTATATTTTATGAAATCATAAATATAAATATAATGTATATTTTTTTTATTAAATATTAAAAATTATATTGATAATGTATAATTTATGAAAATTATATCTCTTTATCTATTTTTAATTGTTTATCTTTTTGGTTTCATCAAAATAATTAATTTATTGATATATAACATAGTTCAAATCAAAAAATATATCAAATTCATGAATTCAATTTAATTTAAAATATTTAAATTCAAAAAATATTTAATTTAATTTGAATAAAAGTAGAATTTTTTATTTAAAAATTGAAATAACCTAAAGTTAAATAAAAAATCAACAATCAACAATTATTTTTAGTTTAATTTGATTTATTAAATTCAAACCAAAAACGTCATTTCAGTTCAATTTTGGGAATCCAAAAATTCCGTTCCCAAACAAATTTATCTCTTCCTTGGATAATATACTAAAATGACATGAATAATTTTTAGTAGATTTCTTAAAATGACAAATAAAAAGATTTCCAGAAATGAATAATTAAAAACTGACGTGGCACTTCACATCCATCATATATATTATTACTATCAAGAGTTTAAATGAAGTTTCTTCATTGTATATCATCATGATGTTAAAGTTCATTAACTAGCTAAATGAACACAGTTGTTTTTTCATTGTATATCATCATGATGTTAAAGTTCATTAACTAGCTAAATGAACACAATTGTTTTTAGGTAATTTCAAGATAAATATTTATTTTTTAATGAATAAATTGAATTCAAATCAAACAATATATAAATGATTTAGATTCTTGATATCGTTAATTAATCAAATTACTGTATGTAGCTAATGTAAGTAATCGGTGTGACCAACAGGATGATGTAGATTTGTGTTTGTTTTGGAATTTGCAGTTTATAGATGTCACTTACAAGGCGATTGCAAAGGGAAGTGGATCAAGAGATGAAAAGGTTATCTTGAATGGAATTAGTGGTTCAGCAAATCCAGGGCAAGTCTTGGCACTTATGGGTCCTTCCGGAAGTGGAAAAACATCCCTTTTGAATCTGCTTAGTGGCAGGATAATCCAGCCTCATGCTCCTCCTACCATCACTTACAATGACCGACCATTTTCTAAGAATCTTAATTGCAGGCAAGTCATCAGCAGGAATAAAATATTTACCAATATTTGATTCCTGTTTTCATTAATTCAATAAATACAACGTAAATGATATAAAATTTTTTCTATTAAAAGTTTAAAAATATTTAATCTGATTTGTATTATATTTATTGATTTGATTAATATATTTAAGGGGTATGAATTGAATTTGAAGAGTATAATATTTCTTATTTAAAAGTTTATCAAGGCTATAAAATGAGTTAAATTATTTGTAAATTAACTCCACAAAATCATTATGTTATGAATTCAGAATTTGCAACATCATTTACAGTCCTATCTCCCATCAACATTTTGAAGTTGGGATTTAGTAGGAGAACATAATTTTGACTGACATGTAGGAAATGCAGCTGAAAATGAGATTAACACATTGTTTTCCAGGATAGGATTTGTGAGTCAAGATGATGTTCTATTTCCTCACCTCACAGTGAAAGAAACATTAACATACGCGGCCCGTCTACGGCTGCCAAAGCCATTGACGAGAGAGCAGAAGGAAAAGAAAGCCATGGATGTCATTTATGAGCTTGGCTTGGAAAGGTATTTTTATGTTAAAACCTTACCAGGTAATATGAAAGCTGATGATTCTTAATCACAAGCCAAGACAATGAAATTAAAGAAACGTTCTTGGTCTGAGCAGGTGTCAGGATACAATGATTGGGGGCTCATTCGTCCGGGGTGTATCAGGCGGAGAAAGAAAGAGGGTTTGCATTGGAACTGAGATTATAATCAATCCTTCTCTTCTGTTTCTTGATGAACCCACCTCTGGCTTGGATTCTACTACTGCTTTAAGGATAATTCAGATTTTACAAGACATCTCTGAGGTATGTACTTGTTAGGTAGCGAAGTCAAACTATGTCATTTGATCCTCTAATTTGTAATGAATCAAGATTAAAATTTAGTACGTTCATATTAGAAATAGTTTTATTGTATAATGATAAAATTATTCCATCTAAAAATTTAAATTATTATATACCTATTTAAATTTGATATTATGTCAGGATTGAGAGAATATGACACCAACAGCGTATGGATAATATTCGTATTAATCCTAATCATGTGAATAAAAATGCATCAATCCGACACGAACATCAGTCGTGAAGACACTTTACTTTTAATGGTTGTGAGGTAATTCTATTACTAAAAGATTTCAATGGCAGACTGGAAAAACAGTGGTGACAACAATCCATCAGCCATCAAGCAGACTATTCCACAAGTTCGACAAGTTGATCCTTCTTGGAAAAGGAAGCTTGCTCTACTTTGGTAAAGCATCGAAAGTTATGCCATATTTCTCATCCATCGGATTCAATCCTCTTATCGCCGTGAACCCGGCAGAGTTCTTAATAGACCTTGCAAACGGAAATATAAATGATGTTTCTGTGCCGTCAGAATTGGATGATAGTATCCAAACAAGGAATCCTGGCCCTCGAACAAGCAACGGAAAATCATCTCCTGGAATTTTACAAGAGGTAAATTCAAGTCTCTGATCAAACAATTCCAGAATTCAGAACTTGTAATCACATTATATATATATATATATATATATATAATTTGATGATGTTTGAATTTCCAGTATCTTGTGGAAGCATATGAGAAGCGGATTGCAGCAATAGAGAAGCAGAAGATTATGAATTCTGTACCTCTTGATGAAGAAATGAAGAAAGTTTCTAGTCTGAAACGACGGTGGGAAACTTCCTGGTGGGAACAGTATTCGATATTGTTCTGCAGAGGAATCAAAGAAAGAAGACATGACTATTTCAGCTGGTTGAGAATCACTCAAGTTCTTTCCATTGCAGTAATCTTAGGATTACTATGGTGGCAATCTGATAGTACAACCCTGGAAGGCCTTCAAGATCAGGTAAGAATCTTTCCATTCCTTGAGGATTCATCAAAAGAACTTTGCTTATTTGTTGGAATTTCAGGCAGGATTGCTGTTCTTCATTGCCGTTTTCTGGGGATTCTTTCCTGTATTCACTGCCATCTTTACATTTCCACAAGAAAGAGCAATGCTTAACAAGGAACGTGCGGCGGATATGTATAGATTGAGTGCATATTTCATGGCAAGGACGACAAGTGATCTTCCACTTGATCTGACATTACCAATACTTTTCCTTGTCGTCGTTTATTTCATGGCAGATTTAAGAATGCATGCTGCTTCATTTCTCCTTGGCCTCCTGACAGTTTTTCTCTGTATTGTCGTTGCTCAGGTAAGAATTCCTGGAAATATACTTCAAAAATTATTCGAGTTAACTACCCTGAAGATATCAGAGTAGTACTCTTTATGATACAAATTGAAGTTCAGGGACTTTCGTGGGAAAGGAAACTATTCTTCTGCCGAAACTTATAGTAACAAAGGGAGCTTGTAATTCTATTGCCAGGGACTCGGACTAGCAATTGGAGCTACATTGATGGACTTAAAGAAGGCTACAACTCTGGCATCAGTAACTGTAATGACTTTCATGCTTGCTGGAGGATACTTTGTGAAGGTAGCCATTGATATTCTTATCAGAGTTCATTGTCTAAGTTCTATCATTCATGAATAAATTCTTTCTTGATGCATATTATAACTTTGTCATGATCGAACTGTTCGATCTTGACCGATGCATAGATTGATATTAATCTATGCAAGTCTATCTGAAACAGAAACTTGGAAAACTATTGACAAACTTAAATTTTTCAGAGAGTTCCGATGTTCATAACTTGGATTCGATATCTGTCATTCAATTACCATACATACAAGCTTCTTCTCAAGGTTCAGTACGAGGATATGTCAGTTGCCATTAATGGAATGAGAACAGGAAATGGGATGATGGAAGTAAGCGCCATGGTGGCAATGGTTGTCGGCTACCGAATTTTGGCTTACATTTCTCTGAGGAAGATGAACTTCAACTGCGGAATCTGAACTAGCTAGAAATTCCAGGCAATTAACTATATATATATATACATCCTGAAATTCATATATATTCCCAAGGCTTTACGTTCATGGCAGATTGAGAGAAAGAAATTATCAAAATGGAATAGAAATAGAAGGAGATATTTATAAAAATAACGGATTTTATTTTTTTTATTTTGTAATTATATTTAGTCATTTTTTATAAAAATGTCAGGTTTTTATAATTTTCTTTATAATTTCAAATTAATTATTTTTACAAATTTTACAAAAAAAAAGGTGACATTTTAAATAATTTTTTGCTTTTTGTTATTTTATAAATTTCTAAGAATTTAATTTGTTTAAATACTGAAAATTATAAATTATTAAAGGAGTTTAACAACATAATATTGAGAGCATTGATTGATTAAACAAATAAATCACACTATTATGAATCTAACAGTTAAAATACTTTGAAGTCACATATTAATAAATAAATAACAAAAACAATTACAAAATGGATTTACTTTTAATTTAAAAAATTTATCAAAAATAATAATTTTTTTATAAAAATAATAAAATTTATATTAAACATTAGAAAGTATTATTTTTAATAATATTTTTCAAAATTCATCATTTATAACATTTTCAGAAACTTTTACCATTTTTCACTTTTTTTTTTTTAAATTTTCATCCAATGCATCTCTCACATCCTTCAATGAAAGAGGGACACTATAAATAACTAAATAATAATAACGATAATGATAATAATTTAAGAGATTAAGGTCTTCCATTAAAAATTATAGTCAATTCCCATATGAGATGCATGCTTCTATTATAAGCTCTTTTTATTATTATTATTATTTTATTTGTATGGATTTGATCTCAAACTCTATTTCTTTCCTTTCTTTTTCCTGTTTTCACATTACGAAATCACATCTACTTCAAAATCCCAAAGCCAAAATGGGTTTTTTCCCATTTTTTCTGCTATAAATTTCATGGGAATTTCCATTCTTCTCAAGTCGTAGTCTAAAGAAAAGGAAAAGCAGAGAAAATGTCAAGCTTTAATGGTAATGATATGGGAGTTGGTTTCATGGCTGCCGTTGCAGTTTCAGGCAGTGTAGTCCTCATTGCTCGTCAAGTTCATAAACGTCTTGTCTCTGATTTCATGAAGAAGATTGAATTTGAATTGATAGGTATGCTAGATTCTTTTCCATTCTTACTGTTTCATGCATTTTTCATATATAACTACTTAGATTCGTAAGATATTTCTTCAAAAAAATATACATTGTAAGGTCAATCTACCTTCAGTTTTGGGATGCTTGTATCTTATTATGTCGAGATAAGAAAAGGGTTCTTATTTGTTTTATGTATTAGGGTCAAGAAGATCAGCATCATGTCAAGAGAAGAAAAGGGTTCGATTTGCAGAAGATGTGATGAGGCCATCAACAGAAAATGAAAAACATAATTATAATCATAATGCAAAATTAATGGATCCTATGCCTTTGAATAGGCAGATTTTGTATAAAGGGATTCTTGAATATAGAACCCTTAAAGGGTGTAACAACTTATCCTCAGCTTGATCCTACCTTCGATATCTATTATTCTAATCACCCTTTTTACTCGATTCAATAAGAAAATTTTTGTTCATACTATAATGATTTATTTGATGTATTTTTTTAAGAAATTTAATAAAATAATGTTTTATTTTAGATAATCCAAAATCAAAATTATCGATTTGTTGTAATTTATGAAATATTGTAAAATATATAAATTTGTTATGTAATTTGTGCGCACCTTTTCCATTTGCTTTCTTTTGATGTCTGAAAACTAATTTCAGGTTATATTGACGCATGCAACAACCAACAAAGTTTGTTGGATACAAACATCATAAAGTTACAGTTGAAAATATAATTTTGATTTGTTTATGATACATGAGATCGTTATTTTTCAATGAAGTATCAATTCATCCATAATAATTCATAACTGGAATATTATGAACTCACTTGAAATGAAGAATAATCTTTCCGAGAGGCTATTTCAAAAAATATACAGACTTATGAAGATGTCTTAACGTATCTTTAACGACACGTGATAAATAACAAATGGTTTATCATATGTATATATATTTGGTATGATCGAGACTTATATTATTATATGTATGTGTGTGTCGGTCCATTAATGTTGACACATGAGAGCTGAAGCAAAAAGAAAGAAAAAGAAAAGGGGTTGTGATGGAGATTCATACAACTATTTAATAAATAGTTTGGACAGATTATGTGCCTTTTTTTTTTTATGATTTTTAATTCATTCTATTATTATTTAATTAAGTTGTTAAGGACTATTTTTATCAAGAGAATAAGATTTTTAATTATTTATTTTGTTAATTGATGTTAATTTTTTATATGATATTTTAATGTTTAAAAACAGAAAAAAATGAATAAAATACAATAAGCTAAATTTTAAAGATTTTAGATGATATATAAGATTCTAAAGTATGTATATTATGTTAAATGTGTATATCCGAAATATATACATTTGATACATAAATATATATTTATAAATTTAATAAAGATAAAATATATAAATATATAAATATAAAATTTTAAAATTAATGTTTAAATTGGCCATTTAATTTTAAAAATTTATATAAATATGCATATTTTATTAAATATATATTTGATAAATACAAATACTCAGTAATTATGTTATTTAATTTAAAATATTTATAAATTTAATAAGAATAAAAAATAAAAAATTTATAGATATTAGATCTTATAAGTATTAAAGATGAGTAATTGCATAGATTATAGTATATTAAAAGAGAGAAAAGAGGATAAAGGAGAATACTCTATCTTTCCCTTCAATTTTTTGTTAAATTTTTTTTTATTATCTATTAGTTTAATTTGTATTTATTAAAATTAATTTTATTTTATTTTAATAATATAACATTAATAGTTTTAATTTATAATAACTAATTTTTATAATAAAATTATATAAAGAAAAATATTAGTTATGATTATTTTAAAATAATAATAATTTTAATTTATAATAACTGATTTTTATATGAAAATCAAATATAAATATAAATTATTTTTATCCAATAGTTTAATGTATTAAAATTAAAATGTTTTAACAAATTTTATATAAATGATAAACACATAAATAATTAGTTTTAAGAAAATATAATTTTATTTAAAAATTTAAATTTATTAAAAGTAATTTTATTTTATTTTAATTATCTAATAATGATGATTTTAATTTATAATGACTAATTTTATAATAAAATTATATGAATAAAAATATTATTTATAATTTTTTTAAAATATAAAATATTTATTAAAATTATAAAAATATCTAAAATTATTAACATATAACTTAATTTTTTTACACTCACACTATAAAAATCAAGTAAAATATATTAATGCAACATATTTTTAAAACAGAATTTTGAAAAGTATTTATTATAGTGGTATATTAAAAGAGAAAAAGGAGATAAAGAAAATGATAGTTTTATCTTACCTCTAAATTTTATTATTTAGCAAAAAATATCATTTGTTAGCTACTAATTATTTTATATTATATTATCTAATTTTACCTAAATATATTTTATTAAAAGATAAATACTACTAATTTTATTTTTATTTACTAATAACTAATTATTTTATATTTTATATTATATTATCTAATTTTTATTTAAATAAATTTTATTCAAAGATAAATACTACTAATTTATTGTATTTGCTAATTACTATTTTATATTTTATATCATATTATCTAATTCTTATCTAAATAAATTTTATTCAAAGATAAATACTACTAATTTTATTTTTATTTATTAAATAATTATTATTTTATATTTTATTTAAAACTAATTTCTATCCAAAAAAATGTAGTTGAATTAAAAATACTAATTTTGTATATTTCTTAAAAATTTTATTGAAATTAAAATATAAATACTAATATTTTTGACTTATCTAAAATAAATATAAAAATTTAATTTATTAAGTATTAATTACAAATTAAAGTATTTAATTAATATTATAAGAGAAAAATATATTTATTGAACACACCTCTCTCAAACTTTTAATTAATATTATAAGAGGGAAGAGAAACAAGTAAAATGATAATTTTACCATTTCTTTAAATTTATTAAAATTAATTTTAATTTTATTTTAATTATCTAATAATTATTTTCATTTATATCAACTAAATTTTATAATAAAATTATATAAAATATATTACTTATGATTATTTTTTAAAATATGATATATTTATTAAAGTTATAAAATATCTCATATTATTAATGTATAACTTAACATTTACAAACTCATACTATAAAAAGAGAATCAAAGTAATTGATTGAGCACACCTATTTTACAATTCTTCTAAATTTATTAAACCTAATTTTATTATCTTAATTTATAACATTAATTATTTTTTAAAATATGAGATATTTAATAAAATTATAAAATATCTCATATTATTAACATATGACTTAATATTTCAAATTCATACTATAAAAGGTAATTAAATAGATCGATTAACTACACATTTCTATAACTTTTAATTATAATTAATATTATAAGAGGAAAGAGAAAAGTAAAATGATGATTTTACTATTTTTTAAATTTATTAAAAATTATTTTAATTATCTAATATTAATAATTTTAATTTATAAATAATATATGATTAAGAATTCTATTTAAAATTAGATATAAATATAAATTATTTTTATTATTTAATAGTTTAATTTTATCAAATTTTATATAAAAACATATAAATGAGTAGTTTTAAGAAAATAAAATGTTATTAAATAATTTAAATTTGTTAAAATTAATTTTATTTTATTTTAATAATATAATAGTAATAATTTTAATTTACAACAATTAATTTTTATAATAAAATTATATAAAAGAAAATATTGCTTATGATTATTTTTAAAAATATGAGATATTTATTAAGATTACAAAATATTTTATATTACTAATATATGATTTAATATTTTTAAACTTACATTATAAAAGTCAAATAAAGTAAATTAATGGAATATATCTTTAATGGAATATATCTTTCTCAATTTTTTTTAACTAATATTACAAGAGAGAAGGGAAAAAAATAAAATAATAGTTTCATTATTCCTTTTAAATTTATTAGAATAAATTTAATTTAATTTTAATTATTTAATAATGATAATTTTAATTTATAAAAATTAATTTTTATAAAATTATATTCAAAATCAAATATAAATATAAACTATTTTTATTATTTAATAGTTTAATTTATTAAAATCTAATAATAATAGTTTTAATTTATAATAACTAATTTTTGTAATAAAATTATAAAAATAAAAATATTAATTATGACTTTTAAAAAAATATGAGATTTTTATTAATGTTATGAAATATCTCACATTATTAATGTATAATTTGAAATTTTCAAATTCATACTATAAAAGTTAAGTGGAGTAGATTGATTGAACATATATCTATTAAATTTTCAACTAATATTTTAAAAGAAAAAGAGAATAAGTAAAATAATGATTTTATCATAAATTTATTAAAATTAATTTTAATTTTAATTTTAATTATTTAATAATAATCATTTTAATTTATAACAATTAATCACTATCTAAAATTTATATTTAAAATCAAACATAAATATAAATTATTATTATCATCTAATAATTTAATTTGTTAAAATCAATTTTCATTATCATAATTTTATATAAAAAAATTATCACAAAATAAAATTTTATTAAAAATTTTAATTTATGAAAATTAATTTTATTTTATTTTAATAATCTAATGATAATAATAACAATTTTAATTTATAATAACTAATTTTTATAACATAATTATATAAAGAAAAATATTATTTATAATTTTTAAAAAAATATGATTTTGTTATTAAAGTTATAAAAAATATTAAATGTTATTAACATATAATTTGATTTTTTCAAACTCATATAGTAATAAAAGTGAAGCAAAGTAAGTTGATAAAATATACTTTTGAAATAAAATTTAGAATGATATATATAATAATAAATAAAAATTGATCGATTTCAAGATGTTATCAAAGTTAAAATGATTATTCATAATATTATTATATATTACAAGTCAATTGATGTCAAAGGAAATTATGGCAAGATAACTTTTAATTGATGATTGATAAAATATATAACTCGATATAAACATAAATAGTTTATATTTTAAACAATATCCATAATATGTGATAAGCAATAAAGATATTAAATAATATATATAATACTTAAATGATAAATACTAATTTAAAATTATAACAAATGTTATCATGATAAAAAATTTTTAAAAATAGAATATAAAATTATAATAAATGATGAGTAAAATAAATTATATTAACATGTAATATATATTTTCAAAATATTTTAAATGTTATAAAAATAAAATATTTCATAAAATTTATATATTTTGTATTTAATTTTATAAACAAAATATTTTAATCTCTAAAAGCTAGTATCATATTTTCAAATAATATAATAAAAAATAATACCTCAAAAAATCAAAATATTGAACATACATTCAAAATTACTAGGGTTTTTTTTTTTCAAATTCTAATGAGTTTTAATAAAATAATAATTATTATATGATACATAATTCATCAATTATTTTCCATAGTTTTCAATATTATGAAGTTTTCTTAATTATTATAAATATAATAACCAATAAAGGATGGATTATTTATAAAAAATAATTCTTTTTTAAAATCTCAAAAACGTTTTAAAATTTAAGCCTTAAATCCTTTTTCAATCGGTATATGCTGCACTTTAGGATATAAATTAATATATGAATATGGTAAGAAAAAAATAAAAACCAATTTATAAATAAAGTTATTTGTTTTGTTCCATTCAAAAAATAAATTAAGATAATTATAATTTGAAAACTGTTAAATTTTTGCTTTAAATGTATATTAAATTTCCTTCCACGTTTAAAAAATATGTTTTTTTATAAATATTTTTAAAAATCTAGATTTTGCATGCACCCTTAGCCACGAAGTCGTCGTTGGATAGATTTCTTTCCTGATAATTAACTAAATAGTATATTATATAATTTTATTTTAATAAAATATTTTTACATTTATTAATTAAATATCATATTTACTCAAATTAATTTTTTAATATTCTAATTTTATCTTATATATAATAAAATAATCTTAACTATTATAATATCATATCATATCATCAGTTATATATCTTACTATCATTAATTAATAAATATAAAATTAAAATAATTAAAATAATAATATGTTTTTTATTTTAAATTTTATTATTTATTTTATTGTTAATTTTATTATTAAAATATTTTAAATTTATGTATTATTTTAATAATATATATAAAATATATATAAATTACGAGATATAATAAATATATAGATAAATATATATATGTTGTTTAGTTAATTTATGTCTATCATTATATGGTAATTGAAAGGCAATAATGATGATGTGCGTATGATAGAGATGGTGGACATCCATAGACCAGACATGGTTGGAGCTTGACATAAGCCAGAACCGATGAAGGTATAAAATAAAAGGGTAGCTAAATAAATTTTTATAATTTAATTAAAATCATCCTCTATTAATTGAAATTTTACAATATAATATTTTATGTAATATTTTTTCTTTTATTTCTCTACCTTCAAATATGATAAACCATCATCTATCATAATTTATCAATTATTAAAAAAAATTATTTATTTTTAAAAAATAATTTATTATTTTAAAATTTATTTTTATATTTTTATAAATATATTTAACTAAGATTTGTAACTGTGCATATATGTTTTGTATATTTATTATTAAAATTCTTAAAAATTGATCAAATTTATTAACCGTTAATCAAATCCACCATTAAAAAAAATTAAAAAAATTATCTCAAACTTATATATACATTATTAGATAATTTATATTCATGATTTATATCATTTTCTGTTAAACTTTCTCAATTTTAATTTATATTATAAAAAACTTTAAATTTTAATATTTTTTCATAAATGCTGAAATAAAAATGATACAACAAAATAAATATAAAAAATTTATAATAGAAATCAATAAATATTATGAGGTTTAAGATTTTATTGATAGTGATAAATTAGAAAAAAAATATCATTATTAGTTCAATTATTAATATATTCTATAATAAATTTTAAATTTTTTTTTATTGGATGGACTTTCAAGAGAAATCTCATTTAATAAAATTATATTTTATTCATAAATTGAGTAATTAAATAAATTATTAATAATTGAATTACGAGGAATCACCTTATTAAAAATTTTTTATTTTTTTTTCTGTATCTGTGATTATTGATGATTTGAAAATAAACAATAATAAAATAATAAAGTTTATACAATATATAAATATCTTTTTATGTTTGTTTATCATATTATTTTAATGTCAATATCTTAAATTATATAGTGTCATTTATATATATATATATATATATATATATATATATATATATATATATATATTTACATGCAAATCGAACAACTTTCACGATTATGATGTTAAATTTTTATGATGGAAATCGAAGTTGAGGGCCTACGACAGGAGAAAAGAGATTATAAACGTAAATTAACCCGCACAACGATCATACATTCAAACACATTTATATAAACAATAATTTCCAGAAGAATGATGAACTATCAAGTTCTTGCCAAATCCTTAAGGCCATTCAACCAAAGAATACACATACTCCAAGCCTATTCAATATTTGATATCTATGTTTGAAATTTTACAGGATGATAAAATAATCTATTTCTATGAAACCCGCAATAGAACGAGACTCTATTCACAACACAACACAACACCATGAAAATTCCATCATCAGGATGATCTATAGATACATTATATGATAATATATGATTTCAAGTCTCAACCTCCAACTATGACTTCAAGGGGCATAATCTCAGGGTTGGATGCACTCCGAACGAGTCCTTCCATGTCTGGATCGGAATTGTTCTGCTCCGGCATCGTTTCTGCTCTATTCTGATATATAGGAAGGTTGACAGGATTTATATGGTTTTCTTCCGCAATTCCAGTGCATGTTTCAGGGTTCTGATCATCTTCTTCAGGAGGCTTTGGCTTCAACTTGATGGTCTTTCCGTCTGTTTCATTGGCCCCATTTTGCTGAGGCTCAAGCTTAGGCTGAGATTTCCTGACAGATGTTTTTGAAGAAATTGCATCTTTGTTGCCATTTCTTTGAATTCTCCTGGCTGACTTGCTTGCTTCCTGGTTCGCGATTCGTGGACTAAGAAATGAGCCACCACCGTCTATCGAGCCATTCATGGAAGCAGTTAAGTTCTTGGTTCTTCCAAGCTTGGGAGATATTGGCCTGGTGGTGGGTATCTGTCATAATTAGCATATAGCAGTTCATATAAGTATGTAATCAGGCCTGGAAACCATCAGGTTACATTACAATGTCACTTGGCAATTCTCTTAATAGAATTTAAACACCTACAGCAATTCTTCTAGTGAAAGAAATTTCTGAGAAGTCAAAATAAATCCACAGGAATCGTATGAACTATTTCGTTGAAGAATACATTATTCAATCAGATTATGAACTGATCATACATTATTATTTTCCATATTGGATGAACCTAGTCCTAATTAAATATCTTGTATTTACTGGAACACATACATATGTTGTATTCCTAGTAGTATCAGATAACTTGGTGCATTTCTCACCTTTTTCAGTTCAACTTTTGGAGGAGGCTCCTTGTAGAAACTAGGCATGGGTGTAGCTTTAAATGTCAAGCTCTTCCTCAGTTGCTTGATCTCTGCTTCCTGGTTCTCCTGCATATGAATCACCACAATGAAAAGTTGACGTTTAGATCCTTCAAGCACACATAACGCATGAATCCTAAGAAAAAAATGGTTTTCCAGGATAAAGAAATGTAATGATACCTTTGACTTTGCCTGCATGTTACTTTTTTCAATTTCCTTGGCATGGATCTTCTCTTCCAGCTTTGAGAAGAACTGTTGAACAAAGAGGAAATGAAATGATTACAAATTCTGGATATGGAGACAAGAAAAGGAAGAAGAAGCTAAAGGAGAGGTGGGTTAATGGTCATCAGCAACCTCCTTTCGCCTTTCTGCGCGTTCATCCAACCTGAAGGAAAATCCAGAGCCACTGGTTCTCCTGGAACAAGGAGTGGCGCTCCTGGTGATAACGATTTAAGAAGAGTGAAGAACATTTAGAAATCATAGTGTAGTGTGAAACATTATATATGGGAATAATAGTTAAGATGGGAGCAATACGACGTAGTTGAGTGAATGTCGTCGTCATCTTTGCTCGGCAATGTGTTCATTTCAGGATTCGAGTTTTGACAGGCTGATCTGCAGATTTCAGAGGATTGGGATCATGTTAGCCATTCAGAATAAATATCAGTTTGATTTTTGTTCCTTCTGAATCAAAAGCAAGGAAAAATAATGGAGGGAGGGTATATGACTTACCCAGAAACTTCACCAGGAGGAGAATTGGTGGATTCACTCAGGGAACTTGACTTTTCAGCCTGTTGTTTGCTTTTTGGCATTGTTGCTAAAGAAATCCTCCTGGAAACCGCTTTGTTACCGTTCGCATTGGATTCCTTGGAGATCTTTTCGGTGGATCCACGCCGATTTGGTTGAGTGACCTGACCCTTTCTGCCATTGTCCTTGGCAGGTTTGGCTATGGTTTTTGTTGGGTGTCCATCAATGCTCATTCGCATGCTATCAGAACGAACTCCTTTTGCAGGAAATGAAAGGCTTTGAGAAAGAGACGGCTTTTGGTTACGAGAAAAAGATCCAGAACTTTTCAGATTAGGCTTCTCCTTTGACAATTTCTTGCTCTTTGAATCAGGAATAGCAGATTCCTGAAACACACAAACAAAAAGCAACATAAAGATAAGGAAAAGGAAGAAGAAAGAACAAAACTGGGAAATATGGACATTTCAAAGTATAAATGGCAGAATCAAATCACCATCATTGCATGATTAGCGATACCTTCAGGGAATTTGACAGTTTCCCGTCAGAAACATTTCCATTGGTTTCAGCTTCTCCAGGATTCATGTCCTCAGTTACAGTTTCGTCCTTCAACACATTAGCATTTTCAGAATCCATCCTTTTGACAAATTCCCACAGCTAAGAAAACTGCGAAAACTGCAATGGCAATACCATCAAAACCACTTAGAGAAATTGTCCAACTACAAGTCAAATCGAACTAAGGGCAAACAGATCCAACATGATTCCATTTTCAATCCAAAAATAAACCGAACTCTTTGCAGCATCCAGGAAAACTGATTGAAAATCATACGATCAAAAACCTGATACAGGAAAACACTGAAAACATCAAAGCTACCTTAGTTCCAAAGCTCCACAATTCAGAAATATTTTTTCCCTCACTTTCTCAGCAACCAATCAAAGGAAAAATCATATCAGAACTGAAACAAAAGAGAAAAAAGATCAAATCTTGAACAAGAACGAAGCAACAGATTCCAGTAGAAGAAATGTAACGGACCCAGAAAGCAAAAACATAAGAACTTACCAAGAAGGATGAAAAGAATGAAAGACAAGCGAAAAACAAAGATTTAGAATGCAGAAAACTCAAATAAATAGAGAGAAGATGATGAGATCAAGAAGGAAAAGAACAGCTCCTGAAAGAGGAGTGAAGTTTTAACCGTTGAAAGAGACTAGACAGCAAATAGAGGAAACAGCTCCTGAAATTTATATAAAATTCATATATATAGATTGCTCATTAACCCATTTACAAATTATATATTTACGAAAAACTTAATTATAAATTATACATTTTTAATAATTAAAAAATAAACAAAATTATAAATATATTAATTTTTGACAAATATAAGTGTAAGGAAGAAGTGGCGACAAAATCAGAGTCGTAAAGGTAATAAAGAAAGAATGATATGTCCGAGCTAAATAAGACACTCTGTCAGCCTCTCTCTGCTTCTGCAATCACTAAAATGATCTCCAGAAAACCTTCTATTACATATATAAATATTATTTTTATTTATTTATTTTAAATTATATTATTCTATTAATAATGTTGATAATCGATTACATTATTAAAAAATAAAAAAAATTATTTAAAACATAAAGATAGTTTTTATTAATTTTTTTTCTAATTATGCTTATTGTGCCGGATATCATTCCTTCGTTGTAAATTTTGGATGATAAGATCATCAAACATTAAGAAAGTTATTTGTTGAAATAATATTTTATTAATATACTTTTAAAAATATTTAATGAATAAAATGATAAATATTTTTAAAGTTAAAAATTAGATAATTTTACCAAAAATCTATTATTAAAGTAATTATCAATCATTAATGATGGACAAAGACATTTAAACGAGCCATAATCAACAAATTAAAAAAATCATTTATTTCTAAATTTTTAATTTTGAAATACTTATATTTAATTCTAAAAAAAATTTATTCATATGATTATGAATTAGACTAATTAAACTGAAATTTGGGTGAATTAATCAAATTATAAATACCCCAATAAAAACTAAACTTATTCCAAGTTTATAAAGGTGAATATGCCAATTATCAATCTATAATTCAATTAAAACAACTATATTTTTAGAAAAAAACGTGCCAAATATTAAATTTTTATTATCTATCAGAATGGAAATTCCTAAATATTTATGTATTCATACCAATTTTAGGCCTAATAATTCAAGAATTAAGTATCAAAAGCATATTTTTAGCTGTACAACTATATATATATATATATATATATTTAAAAAATTAATTTTAAATAATTTTAAAAATACATATATTTTGAATTTTCCAACAACGATTTAACCGATTAAAATAATTTATTTGATTAAAAATGAATCAAAATAATATTTAAATTAAAATAAAATGTCAAAAAATCTATCAGTTATTTTTAAAAATTATTCTTTAATTTAATTATTATATGTTATTTGATTTTAATTATTAAATTATTATAAAGAATTATTCAGAATGATTATAAATCAGATAATACATTAAATATTAAATATGAAAATTAAATTATCTAAAAACATGTATTAATATTAATTAATTTGTTAAGATTGAAAATATTTGGTGGCGATTAATTTAAAAACGGAGGAAGGATAATATTAATATGTGAAGGAAGAGACCAAAACGAATGATTGAAGACAACAAAACGCACTGTTTGACAACGTGGGTGAGACACTTATCAAGAACAAATGTGGGTCCTGGTTTCTTACAGGTCACAAGTGGGGGTGTCTGCTGACGTGGAACAACCGAGGAAGATGATTGGTCTGATGTTAGAAAATGACAAGAGAGGGTCCCATCATCACCAGCAGATCCTGAGCTGTCATAACGTGCGTTGCGGATACAGCCGCACCATCAAGATAGACAGAATCAGAGCCGTTGGATGAAGAATCCCAATCATTTCTCGAAAGACACGGGACCCTTTCATTTCCTCTTTTTCGTAGTTTTGCTGTGTCCAGGATTATGTGGCTGGTGCGTTGCATTGTTTTGGCAAGGTTGGCTGTGCTTTGTTGGGCATCTATTTTATTTGAATTTTATTTATATCTTATATTTAGATCAAATGGAAGAAAAGTATTAGACAAAATATCAAAATTAGAGAAGAACATGATTAATCTCATTCATATGTTTCATTAAAATGTTAATTTTCTAAATTAAAAAGGTGGTGACTTTTGAGGAAACCCATCAGAACATTATTATGTAACAAAAATTATTCATGAATCAATTAATCCATTCATTAATATTAAATAAAATTAATCTATTGATTTTAATTTTTAAAAATATTAAATCTAATCATAAAAACAATTCAGTTAATTGATTTTTTGATTACACATCCATCAAATCAATATCTTAGTTTGAAGCCATGTGATCTAGTTTAAATAATGAGGTCAATAGGATTTAAACCTACCATCTCCACTTGCATGTACATTCACCTTACCATTAGTTTATGAGCCCATATTTAATTATATTAGATTTCAACAGATATATACATATAACATATTACTGATTTGATCCACATTATCATAAAAAGAATTGCAACTTTTATATATATATATATATTTTGTTAAGATGATAAAGAAAGTACATAGAAATACAAAACTATCTAATATCACTATGATGTTGAGACTTGCCCTTAAGTTGAATGTAAATATTGTGAAGATTTGCTATAAAGATTCGAAGGTTGCTCACAAGAGGAATATGAATTGGTTGAAAAACACACTACAATATTTTCTCATGAATGAAATGACTAATAAGCTCTATGCGCTTTATACATGTGTAAAATATTGGATTTTTTTTTTGTAAATCAAGCAGATGGGCAAGTTGCTAATGATTGCAATAAATGAGAGGAGCATAAAAAATAAACAGTAAAAAGTGAAGAATAAAAGTTTTTCTTTTATTAAATAGCTTGGTTTTCTGATATAAAAATATTAATTGCCGTTAGACTAACTAAAAATAACAACATAAAGTTAACTTCTAATTTTTCCAATCTATACTTTAGTTGTTAGCAAAATTATCACTTCAATCTTTCAAGTTTCAGATGCAATTTTATCATTCTTAAAAGATTCCTTAAAATTATCAACTAAAACTCCAAAGATCCCTTTTAATGATTTAAGTCTAGCTCTTCGTAATGGCTTAATGAGCATGCGGGTGCAAATCCACCAATTTGGACTTCTTGGTCCATTCTCATGTGAGCGAGCCCATTCCCATTTCCAAGCCCATTTTACTAACCTGCAAGGCCATCTATAAACACAATTTTAATGTTGTATAAAAAGGATGTGGGATAAGTTATCTTTTGGAATAGCTAATTGTTTATATGAGTTCCAACAAAAACAAGGTAAATAATTGACATTAAATATTACATCCACCTTTGTAGTAGTTAAATAAAGGAAACTTCCAATTACACTTTCATAAATTATTGGATCCTTTAATTTAATGCTCGAATTTTTCAAAAGCTTTTCATTTACAATCAAAAGGATTCTAAATTTCTTTGCAACCTTCCCATCTAAATTTTTTTAATAAATTATGAGCATATTTATGTTGATTCATAAAGATCCTTACTTTTGTTTGCTTTATCTCCATCGTACATAGGTCCCAAATATTTTGAATATTTGTGATATTTTGAGTTTGTAATCCAAGATTTCTACTAAATTTGAACCTATAACTAAAAAATCATCCACATATATAGAAATAAAAGCTTTATATTATCTTGTTCCTCTTTCAAATAAAGAGTCACCTCAATAGCACTCATTTTGAATATGGAATCAATAAAGTAAGAATCAGTTTTCTTATACCAAGCTCTCAATGCTTGTTTAAGCCCATAGAGTGTCTTCTTAAATTTATACACTATGTTTAATTTAGCTGAAACTTCAAAAGGCTTAGGTTATTTAATGTAAATCTCCTTTTATAGTTCTTTATTTAAGAATACTAATTTCACATTAAGATGGTGAATTGGTCAAGCCCTTTGTGTAGCAATAGCAAGCAACAATTTTATAGTGCCATGCCTTAACATAAGTGCAAAAATGTCACTACAATCCACTCCAAGAACCTAATCATAGCCTTTAACAACTAGCTCAACTTTATTTTTAGAGATAGAACCATCCAAATTAAACTTGGTTTAATAAACCCGCTTAACTCCAACTACTTTTCTATCTTTAAGAAATTTGATTTATTTTTTTATTCTTGTGTTGCAATGTTTAGTTATTCATACATTATTTTCATCTTTAAATAAAAACTCCTTCCATTCATTACGATAACAATCATTCCTTTTCCATCAAGTTCAATATTGGAGCATATTTTATTTTTGAAATGAACCATATATCCATTTTCTATTAATTGAGACACATTGAAATTTTTTTTATCCAATTCAAGAATGTAACAAATATTAGATAAATGCTTAATACCTAATTTTATATTAACAACCATCACTCCTTTGCCTTAAGCTTTCATAATATCACCATTTCTTAGCTTGACTTCTATTGTATAAAGTGATCTATATATTAAAAAAAACCAATACTTAGTGTCATATGGCTAGTACATTTACTATTTATCAACCACATGGACTCCTAGGTTGACTTTAGATCTTGAGTAGCCATGGAAAGCTCATCCTTTCCAAGTTTTTATTATCCTTCTATGGAATTTGCTTCTTATTTTCTAGTCTTATCTTACTTCTTATTTTTCTCAACAATATTTCCATATATGACCTACATTTTATAGAAATAACATTGATATTCATCTTTCCTTTAAGCCAATAATCATCTGGGTTATGTTTTATCTTCTTATAATAAGTACAAAAAGGAAACTTTAGTTCTAAGAACCTTTTTAATAGTTTTTGTTGCTTACTTTTTATTTTTCATAAGATTTGTTGAATGCCATAAAAGCTCTTTAATGCTTTCATTTGTTTTGATAAAAATCCTTATTTCTTAAGCCTTTAATTTACTTATGAGTTTTGCTACAATTTGCTTTTCCAAGTCACAAGTTTCCTTATAACTGAGATTTTAGCTTCAAATTTTTAAGGGATGTTAACCATTATCTGCTCCATGGCCCATTGATTAGTAACCTCCTTACTATGAAGTCTCATTTGATTAATGATATCCATGACCCTAATAGTATAATCCTTCGCATATTCTTCATTCGTTGTTTTTAGCAGTTTAAACTCTCGCCTCAAAGTCGGTAATTGAATAACTTTCACTCTGTTGGTTCCATCATAGTTCTCTTGTAGCTAATCCTAGATGACTTTTGGTGTATCAAGATTTATCATAAACATAAAAAAAAATGGTATGTCAAAACTAAGTGGAGACATATGATAGCTTTGTCTTTCTTGAGTAACTCAGCCTCAAAGTTTTGAAGTTGTGTTATAGTTAGGTTAGCTTTAAGTGTTACAGGATCTTCATTCATCTTAACTACCTTATACAATCCTTAAGATCTTAAATAAAATTTCATCTTAACTTACCGAATGTGATATAGGTTTTTTTCAAAGCAAGGTAAAGAAGAATTTAATGAACTTAAGGCCATTTGACTTCTTATAAATTATTATAATGAATACTACCACATTCTTATAGAAAGATTACTCTAATACAATAGTAAATTAAGAAGATGAACTGTAAGTTGTTAATGGTTGTAATAATGAGAAAAAAGCATAAAAATAAATAGTAAAACATGAAGAAGAAGAGTTTTTCTTTAATTAAAGAGGCTGATTTTTTTGATACAAAATATTGTAGCTAATTGTTAATCTATATATGCAAAAGTACACTTTTAAGTTCATATGTTAATAACTATACCTAAGTATAAATGTACATGATTTTATTATACATTATAAACTTATAACTAAAGCAGAAGCCTTAATATTGTTTGACTAATTAAAAATTACCATAAAAGGTTGATTTTTAATTTTCCAATCCATATTTTATGTTGAAGGAAGAAGAAAAATGTCACGTCCTCATGACACACACTAGAAGTTATACGTGATTAATATGCATAATTACTTGATTGTGTGTGTGTTATTTATTCATTGGAAGGGCTAGACTTCAATAGGAATTTTTCATGATTAAAATACTAAATTAAGTATGAGGCATAGAATTAATTATACGTATAGTAATTTAATTAAATAATACATATAGCTAAATTAATTTAAATTGGCGTGTAAAGAGTGAAATATTATAAATTATGTGTTTAAGAATTTTTAATTTGTGTGCTTAAAATAAACAAATAAATTAAATTATGTTATTTAACATGAAGCTTATGCGTATAAATTAATGATGCCTTGCGTATAAAGCATGTAGTATTTATTTGGTGTAAGTGTATGCATGATAAGCTAAGTAAACCCCTTCATGATTACTAAGTAATGATTTCAAATCATTGAGGTGATGAATGAGGTGTTAAGCTTAGGTTGCATGCAAAAGTGATGTGTTAAGCTTAGGGTGAGGGAACATTGCATGTTAAATTATGGATTAACGCATGGTATTATAATCCTTTCATATAAAAGCCTAAACTTTAGAATTTCAGCTCATTTCTCCACTCTTCATTTCGACAATTTCCTCTCTTTTTCCTTCTCTAATTCGGCAGCCACCCTAAACACCCCAAAGCCACATAAAATCAATCTTTGTTTATATGTTGCCTTAGAAGCATCTCTAGCATAATAAGAGGAATTTGGTTGAGTGTTGCACCTTGATCTTACCATTTGTGTGTGTTTGTAGCATTAAGTTACTGCTTAAAGGTGATCACTGCATTTTGTGTGTATTGTGCAAAAGGTGGGTTCATAATGTTGCTGGTCCTCATTCATGTGTATGTTAGTTATGATGCATGTTGAAGTGTATGGTTGTTTCCTAATATGTTTGATGAATCAAGTGATGTGTCCATTGTCATATGCTTGTGTAAGTTGTGTAGTATTAGTGGGGTTGACATGTATGTGACTAGGGATTAAATTCTTTACATGCGCCTCTCATTTTGGTACATGCATGTATACATTTTGGTCAAGTAAAGGGCTGTTGTATATAGTAACTAACTAAGGGTAGTTGCATGAAACATTTTGTAACTTGCATGCATGATCTAATTACCACATATGAATATAATTAATGGATCACTTATATTGATGGTTGTGGTTATGTTAATATGTCAAAGCTACTGTTAAGGTGATAATCTAATTACATAGTTGGTAAATTTAATTAACTAAGCTAAAATGAATGATAATTAATCAAGTAAGATAAGGAAATGAAATTCACGTCGAAATTGTTCGCTGGAATTAAGCAATTTTTCTGGCTTGTCGTAAAATATAACTTTGAAGGTCTAAAAGGATAAATTAGAAAGTTTCACACCCAGCCCATACCCAGGCAGACATGCTCCCACGACACAGACAGTGACCCTCTAAGAGAACCACTACCTGTGACGTCAGGGATACATCGTACAGACGTCGTATGGGGACACGCTCTAGCCTAATGGTGGTTGTGTTGCGGAAACAATGTGATGTTCATGCAATACCCGGGATCCATTCATACATACACGCATACATAAGTCATTAAATATTACGGCAAACCAAACTTCATTAATATGAAACCCGTTATACAATAAGTGCGTGCGTACAGTAAAACCACCAAAAGCTATACAAATACAGTACTACTGCCATACAAACTATACAATGGCTACACAGACACCAAAAAGAGCTGGAGTTTGCCGCGGAAGACCCGTACCAAGTCGAGATTGCTCTGTCTCAGCTGACGACCTCTATTCCTTCCCCGATGGCTCACCCGTGGGCTCTGAACCTACGTTCATCAAATGACAAACGCTGAGATAAACTCAGTG